>PVIU01016626.1:0-44421 GCA_004026605.1 Ondatra zibethicus | reverse complement strand
ATCTCTCCAAGACCTTTATCATAAAGGGGTGTTGAATTTTGTCAAATGCTTTTTCAGCATCTAATGAAATGATCATATGGTTTTTTTCTTTCAGTTTATTTATATGATGGATTACATTGATAGATTTTCGTATGTTGAACCAGCCCTGCATCTCTGGTATGAAGCCTACTTGATCATAATGGATGATTTTTTTACAATTTTTTTAAAGATCTGACAGTCTGTGTACTTTTGATTTACTTACAAAATTATTTAAGGTACTATGAAATACAATTAAACATTGTATTTAGACTTGGGTCCATTCCCAGCATAGTTTATTTTATATGTGAAGCTATTCCAAAATCTGAGAAAAGAAGGATCCAAACTGTGAAACTCTTCTAGTCCCTATATATTTCAGATAAGGAATATGGGACCTTTATAAGAACTCTGTAACACTGCTCTTTATATGTATACTCAGGGCTTTTTTTTTTTTTGCTAAATCTATTTAGTTTGTATAATAACTCTCACTTACTTGATTTTGGGCCTTCTGAAGCCTTCATTGAAATTTTTAATAAATACAACAGTAATATATGCTCCTTCTAAAACAGAATTAAGCATTACAGAAATGTATAACATAACACAAAGAAAGTAACAACAAAGTCTCCGCTCCTAGACACGGGCAATATTAGCAATTAAACGAGTTTTCTAGATATATTCACATTATGGTCTTAGAATCTTGAGTATTAAAGTTTCACTCTTCTTTCTTACTTCATCTGATACTATAGAAGCAATGGAAGGCTGTGAGTCTATGTGTGGCTCAAGCAGAGAACTAAAGCAGTGGTTCCCACTTTATTGTTCATTGGAGTTTGGATTTAATTTCCTAACCTAATCTTCTCTCTCTTCTGCAAAAGATGTACCATTTGGCTTGTATTTATGCAAAAACCCACAGTGAATACAAATCAATGTTTCAAGATTTCCTTAATACCTTTGGGAAAAAATCAGAAACCCAGAGGCATACTGTAAAACTAGAACTAAAAATCACTGTTTTAGTGTATTGATCTCCAACAAAGTACCTGATCATTCTCCCAGTGGGTATGAAACAGGCTTCTGAAGGGAGAATAATGGTTTGGAGACATCAGACATATCCATTTCACCTTCAGTCGTAGGCGTCTTTCTATTCTTAGGAATCTGCTTATCGGAGGTAGTTTATAAGAGAGATAAAAGAATCCAAAGGTAAGATTTGGATTATGTGCTGGATCTTGACATTTTTCCTTCCAAAATGCCTGAAGCCCTTATACAAAAACCATTAACAGAGAAACCGTGGCGATTATAGAAGCTATTTTCTTTGTTAATGCTACTGACTGACAAATTCAGTGATTTTTGCATACTTTCCCTTGAGCAAATATCAAATAGCTTAATATTTCCTTCTTTTATTTCCAATTAAGTTAATTCAGCATTCGACATCATGTTCTTGGGAAACATAAAAATGGATTTTGCAATTTTTAAAGCTATTTTTATGTGTACAGGTGTTTTAGGCCACATCTATGTCTGTTCACCATGTGTGTGCAGTACCCACAGAAGCCAGAAAAAGGCATGTATCCACTAGAACTGGAGTTGCAGAAGGCTGTGAGCTTCCATGTGCGTGCTGGGAATATAACCTGGGTCCTCCACAAGAGCAGCCATATCTCCAGCCCACAAAATAGATTATTAATCATATGCTATATGATCCCAGTCCCAGCACTAGTTAAGACCTAAAAGAAAAATAAATACAAAAACACTGTTACTGGGGCTGGAGAGATGGCTCAGCAGTTAAGAGCATTGCCTGCTCTTCCAAAGGTTCAAAAGTTCAATTCCCAGCAACCACATGGTGGCTCACAACCATCTGTAATGGGGTCTGGTGCCCGCTTCTGGCCTGCAGGCATACACGCAGACAGAATATTGTGTACATAATAAATAAATAAATAAATATTTTATAAGAAAAACCACTGTTACTGATATTCCAATGAGCTTCTCTTTCCTTTCCCTTTAGAAAAATTGCACACTTGAACTAAGAATTTGTAGTATGGCTTTTCTCTAACCTAACTTTATTTACTCAGCAATCCCAGTTTATTTTGGTAGCATGTTTGCCTCCTCCTTAGCAGGAACAATTGCCAACCCTTGAAATAAATACAATTTCTACATCCAACTTCAAAGTAATATAATATACAGGCTAAGAAAATACTCATTTGAATTTCTACCCATGAACTCTTTTACACAATCCTGCCTGGAATTTTGGGTACTGGTTGTTATATGTAGCTTGTTATATGCTATGCTTGTTCAGAAATCACAAAAAAAGATAAGTTGAAACTAGACACCAAGAGATCCCTTTCAATGGTTTTAGATATAATTGTCCTTCTGTGTAGTGTTATGCTTTCATTTTATTTTTGCTACATAAAAACTTACTCTGTTTATGAAGTGCTATGTGATCACATGTATTAAACAGAATGAATATTACACAGAGCATTTGGTTAGAAATATATATAGAATGCAGATCTAATTCAGCCATTAATTAGCTGTGATGCTTAGTTATATCAACCCTAACTAAAGTCATGAGCAGTAGAAGGAGATGGCCTAACTTAAGCCTAATAACCACAAGGGTATTGCCAAGATCACTACATCAGAAATACATTGGACTATATAGTACTTGTCTAGCACATGGCACATGGGAGATCCTTTGTTCAACCCACAGTCCTTCATTAAAGGGGAAAATAAAAAAATTACTAGAGAATGATTTGTATATCTAACATTTCAGACACATACGGTTCTTCAGATATGGTTACATTTTTCAGCTCCAACATTCAAAATATTC
Source organism: Ondatra zibethicus (assembly GCA_004026605.1). Lineage (NCBI taxonomy): Eukaryota > Metazoa > Chordata > Mammalia > Rodentia > Cricetidae > Ondatra > Ondatra zibethicus. Next base: position 41,597 of record PVIU01016626.1, on the reverse strand, counting down.
ATTTCCTGTTCACTTCCCTCATACTGTGAAGATATGGCCGCAATGTGCTTTGCCCTTGTCAGTATAGTTAGAAATGCCAGCCTTTATACAAAGATGTATTTTATTTGAGGAAAAAGATTATTGTCTCACTTTATCTCTTGTAAAAATTAAAACAAACCATTTTGTTAAAATAACTATATAAAATAGAAATGCTATATTACATGTGGTATACACAGAGCAAAATTTCTAGGCAGCTGAATAAAACTTTGCTTACTGATTATAATAAAAATTATGATCGTCATTTCCTTTTTAGTCTTTTTAAATTAATACATGTATTATAAAGCCCAGCATGATGTTTTGGTCTACATATGTATTATACAAAGATTCCATTGAGCCAATAAACATATCATCTCACCAACTTAATATTTTTGTAGTGAGAATGTTAAATGTCCATTTTAGCAACTTTGAAATATATATTACATTATCATCCACTGTGGTCGCTATGTAACATAATAACCAAAATATATTTCCCCACTATAACTGAATTTCTTAAAAAAATAAGTTTCTGATTCATTTTTGATTTATTTGTGTGTATGTGTGTGCATATGTGTGCATGCATGTGTGTGCCATAGTACAGGTGTGGAAATCAGAGGACAACTTACAGGGAGTTGGTTCTCTCCTCCCAGCTCGTGGGTGCTAGAGATTAAGCTCGGGTCCTCAAGTTTAGCAGAAAGTGTCTTTATCTGAGTCATCTTGCCAACCTTATAACTGAAACTTTTATATCCTTTGCTCAGTATCTTTTCTTTTTTCTTGTCTCCCTATTGGGTGGAGAAGGTAACTCTACCTCTTACAACCACAGTTCCTCTCTATTTTTTATGAATTCCACTGTTTGTACTCAGATCATACAGCATTTGTCTCTCTGTGTCTGGTCTATGTAACTTACGCTTGTTTTTAGATTTATTTATTTAAGTTAATGTATATGACTGTTTAGCCTGCATTATATATGGGCACCACAAGCATGCCCAGTGCTCATAAATCAGAAAAGGGCATCAGATCCTCCTGGAACAGGAGCAATGAACGGCTGTGAGTCATCATGTGGCTGTTGGGAAAGCAACCCAGGTCCTCTGCAAGAGCAACAAGTGTTCTTAACAACTGAGCCATTTCTTCATTCCCCCAGAATTTCCTTTCTGAAGCTGTATAGTTTCAGTTTTTCTGTCTTTCTGTCTCTGTCTTTCTGTCTTTGTCTCTGTCTGTGTTTGTATGTCTGTGTGTGTATGCAAAATGTTTGCTTTGTCCACTTATTTTTAAAAATCTACTCCTTGACAATTTTGTACACATGTATAATACATTTGGATTGTACTCATCCTCCCACCCCCAACCCATGAATTGTCCTCCCACTTTCACGTCCTTTTGTTTTGTAACCTACTGAGTTTAACTAGGGTCTCTTGCATGGCCATGGGTGTGGAGCTATCCAGTGGAGCATGGGCCACTCACTGAAGACAATAATTCTCCCTGCCCTTGCAGCCCCCAACTGACAATCGCTTCCCAGGGAGAGGCAGGAAACCAGAAGCCCTTCCCCATCCATGGTTGAAATCAATTCATCTATCAGTTGACAAGTCATGTTGTATCCAGCCCTTGGCTATTATGACTAATGCTAAAATGAGCATGAATATGCAGATATCTGTTTAACAGCAATTCCAATTCCAGTGAATATGTAACCAGAAATAGAATTCTTAGGTTATACAGTAATTCTATTTGTAGGTTTTTTTTTAAAAAAAAAATAGCTTCCATACTATTTTCCAAAATGTCTATACTAATTTATATTCTTACTAACAGCATGCAAGGGTTCTCCTTTTTCTTGTTTTCTCCTGTTTGCCAGCATTTATCATTTATCATTTTTACAAGAGCCACCCTACAGGAGTAAGGAAATACCTGGTTGTAGTTTTATTTTCTTTATCTTCATAATTCAAGATACTGAATGGTTTTTTTCCTTATGCATGTTGCCCACTTGTAGCTTTCTTTTCAGAAATATTTATTCAAATTCTTTTTCCACTTTTAAATGGGTTGTTTGTTTTCTTGCTATTGGGTTGTTAGAGCTGCTGATATATTCTGGACATTAACCCCTTACCAGGTATGTGGTGGGTTGTCCCTTTTCCCTATTGTTTCCTTTGCTTCTTAATTTATGAACTCACACTTGTTTGGTTTTGCTCTTGTTCTCTATATACTCACTAATACTTGTTCCCATCTTTTTTTATTATGACCATCCTCATAGATGTGACGTGTATCTCATTGTAGCTTTGTTTTTGTTGTGTTGTGGTGCTGAGGATTGAAGCACAGAGTCTTCTTGTTGGAGCTAGGTAAGCACCCTACCACTTGGACACATCCATTGCTTCATTGCAGTTTTACTTTACTTCACCTGATAACTAATTATACCAAGCACCACTGACCAATTGTATATTTTCTTTAGATAAATATAAAGGCAATATACAATTAATTATAAATTAATTTCAAATAAATATAAATGAGACTGTTTGCCTCATTTTCAAATGAGCTATTATTGTTTCTGCAGTGCCATAAGGAAGTCTATTTTTTTCCACTGTCTGATTTGATGTTCAGTCATAACTCAAGTGCCTCTATGATTTTGTGATGATTTTATAGCTCTGTTGCTTCTTGAAAAATGCTAGTCTAGCTTTGCCATCATCCTTTCTCTTTTGTTTGACTCCCTGTGGAACTAGAAAGTCTGAACTTGAAACAAGAGGTCAATCTTTCATCTCCCTGACACTTCTATGATGACCATTTCTTTCTGTCTTACATTTAACAGAGATGAAACAATATTATAGTCATAGAGGTATATCTGTGCCTTAACAGCTAACCAGCGTATATATGGCCTCTTCAATAATATATTGAATTTCAAGTTGAGAAGTGTAACTCAGTGGTAGAATGCCTGTCTAGTTTTCATGAGACCTTGGGATCCATCTCCAGGACTGCTAAACAAGAATTGATTGAATTTTGCTTGTAGAGTGCATTATTTGCTATGATGTTAGTTAGCTGTTAGGCCCTAGCAACCTGTGCTTTTTCTGAACAGCTTAGTTACAGAATGCCTTAGCAAAAGAATTGGTCTGAACTGATTGCTATAAGATCCCAAATTTCTGCCAGAACAAAACTGTAAATAAAAAACCTTACATAACCTCTAGGATTTCTTTCAGTCATAAAATATATTGTTTTAAGTAAAGTTAACAAACATTATTTTATAAAAAACTATTTGACATATTTAACTTATTTATTCTTTATTCACTTAGCCAAAGGCAGTAATAAAGCCCTCAAGATATGTTTCAATAATAGCAATCGTCTATTACATTTCTACCATGTCACAGGCACTGTGACAGGTACTCTAATCCTCACAGCATCTGGCACATGAAGCAAAGTATTTTCTCGTTTTACATAAAAACCTAGACAACGACTTCAGATGTTAAGTCATTAGGACAGAGGTATATGTGGTGAGAAAAGGTACAAATATAATCTTGTATCATTTACCCACTCTGAGAAGGTATTCATTTTGCCTTTTAGATGATTCCAGTCCTGATCTCAGCAATGAAGTCTTAATGTTGACCTTCTGTTGCCTGAGTTTTGAGTAGGTTGGTCTTTCTTTGCAGATACTTGGCTGGAAGCTTTTTGTTTTGTTTTTGAGACAGGTTCTCATGTCACCTAGGCTGGCCACAAACTGACTCTGTAGCTGAGAATAACTTTTAACTTTGGATCCTGGCTAGGAGCTTTTTATCCCTAAGCATTCAACTGCAGTGATAGGCTAAAAGATCGCTTTACTGGTTCTCGTTACAAGCAACTTAAAGTGATATTTTTAGTTAAGGTTTAGAACTTAATAAAGTCTCAGAACCAAGACTCATCCCTAAACTGTCCTCTTTGGTGGTATCCTTCTCCCTTTATCACTTTTAGGTTAGTATGATTAGGACCTTGGACATTATTGGCCATGGTGTATAATATCGTCACGGTGTGACAAAGCTGGGACTCACTTCCCCCATTCTGAAAATGGAAAAACAGACTTTTCTACACAAACTAAACTATGCTACAAACTAAGAGACAATTGAGCAATAAATATTTAGTTCTTGTCATAACTTTTAGTTTTTATTTTTTTCTTGCTTTGTACATTTTGAACTTCCATTCTGGAGATACCTTTAATAACTAATTATAACTATCAAGATGAACTAATTATAGCATTTGTTAATTTCATTTCTCTTGCTATTATAAAACATTCTGACCAAAATCAACTGAGAAAATGACAGATTTATTTTGTCTTACAATTCTATGTTACAGTCTGTCGTTTCAGGAAAGTCAAGGCAGGAACTCCAGAAGCTAGTCACATCACATCCACAGTCAAGAGCAGAGAAAAATGAATGCACCCCATGCTGCCTTCTTGGTCTCTTATTCACAGCTGTCTTTCTTCACTCTTATGCAGTTCAGGACCCAGCTTAGGGAATACTGCTGCTCACATTGGCCTAAGTTTTCCTACATCATTTAACAACCAAAACTATCACCCACAAACATGCCTACAGGTCAACCTGATCTAGATAAGTCTGTATTAAGACTATTTTCACAAGTAATTCTAGGTTGTAATGAGTTGGCACTTAAACTCGCCAGCACACCATTTTCTCTATTTCACATGATTGCTATCTTTTTGTTCCATAAGTGATAACATACATAACTACAGGCTGCAAATTCCAAGTCTAAGACAAGGAGGAAATAGCTATTACATGGTCAAGTGGGAGAAGCATTCGTTCAATACAGACTTAATTATTAGAGGTCAGTCAGACTCTGGAAGCCTTTTCAGACTTGTATACCAACTTTTTGCCCTCAGTGTGAGTGCTTCATGTCACTGAATACTTACAACAATCCTATGAAGTCATTATCATTCTCACTTCGAGATGAGCAAACTGTGGGTCAGAAAGATTAAGTAATTTTTACAAAGCCATACAACTAGTTTGTGGCAGATGCAGAAGTTGATCCAAAGTCTTTTTTATTCTAAAGCCCTTTCAATTATCCTGCCTCCAAATGACATGGCATTGTCATAACTTGTACCTCTCCCCCTGGAATACAGTGTTAGAATCAGCCTGGGTCTAGTGATGGAGCATCATTTGAAATAAATGAGCTGATGGGTAAGGGAGGAATAGAGGACCAGAACATGCTATCTAAGATGAGGATAGTGGGGCACAATATGCGTTTCCCTCATGAAACCATTGACATTGTATAGTTTATATAAAGAATCCCAAAAAGTAAAAGTCACTAGTACAAGATTGAGGTAGAACTCAGGGCCACAGTGCTTGCCTGGCATTACGTGGAGCCTTGGGTTCTATTCTGAGGACTGCAAATGCAAAGCATAATCCCTAGTACTTAGAGCTGAGAGTGTGTTTATGTGAGTATATTATTGCCATTACTTTTGAAACTTAGAGAGCACTGCTATTGCAAATTCCAAAATGACCCTGCTCCCACCAGTGCTAAGTTCTCAACAGTAATTATGAATGTCAAAACTTGTTTGAGACACAAGGAGCCAAAGTTTGCTGCCACTTATTTCTTTTCCCCCAAGAAAACAAAGAGCTTTACAAACCTACAAAGGAGTATTGTGTAGAAAAAGAACTTGGCTCATACCAAAAATGATCAGTTTAACATTCAAAAACTTTCTGGTGCATGCCTTTCTATAAGCATAGTAAATCTCCATCTCTCTGAGTTTCCTTGGACACTCTTTTGCTATCATTTGTTCCATAATCATTACTACTGTCACAAATAACTTTAGAAGTTCCCAAAAATCCATTCTGTGGATGTTTTGTTCTCTGCTGAATTTTCTCTTAAAAGATAAAATAAGAGAGTTCAGCTGTAAATTAATGGGAATCATCATGGAAGAGGGGGTGAAAAGATTGTCAGAGCCAGAGGCAACAGTGTTTTGTGGATTTGACAAGCAGTTGCACACATGAGCTCACAACAGCTGTCATTGCCCGCACAAGATCAAGGCAGCCAACCCCTAGCACATATGGTGGAGGGGATCATGAAGTCCCGCCCCTAGCTGAGGGAATATTAGCAGTTGATAGCTGTTAGGGAAGGAAGAGTCAGTTTTCTTCAGGAATGTGGCCCCTAGTAGGTTGCTCATGCTACAACAGATGCCCCCCCCCATGCACATACTGGCAGTACTCAGTGAGCTAGTGTTTTCAAAGAGAAAGCACAGGAAGCCGGGAGAGAAATATGGGTAGGGAAAGAGTTGGAGGAGAAGAAATTTGGGGTGGATTTGATCAAAACACATGCATGTATGAGATTCTCAAACAGTAAAAATAATTTCAAATAAATACAGTACTCTATATATGTCGAAAAACAAGGTTGGATGGTGAAAGTAGAAAGCGACTGCTTTAGAACTTGAGAATCAGTAGAATTGTAGGCTTCCTGGCTTTCCAATTGCCTTCCATACAGCCCAGTTATGTGTGTCCAGAAGCCTCCAGTCCATAACCACTGACAGGCACAGGTGAGAAACTTCATAGAAAAGCCCACCCCCTATATCCAAAGGAAAGTAACTAAGAGTTCTAATACAACAGAAAAGTTTTGGACAATACCTGTCCTACTCAAGCCAAGAACCAATGAGAAAAATGCATTTTTCCCACTTTCAATGAGGCATATCAGTAGTTAATCTTCTATACCACTTCTTCCTCAGCAAGGACAGAAGCTTGTTTCTCTTCCACTGATGGGGTACCACTAGCACATGTGAGAAGACCGCTGATCTTTCCCCACTGTCCGACAGAAGCAGATGGCACCCCTATTCTGCTGCCATACTGTCTTAACTTGGTCTAATGGTGCCATTTCCATCAAGCAGCAAGGCAAGTCTAGTTGCCACTAGCCTTCACAACACTATCTTCTTGTCAGTGAGTTCTGATGGGGGCAGGCACTCAGCTTCCACCCCTACCCAGCATCTGAAAGACTAAACTCAGCTCCCTGCTTTTCCCTACTCCTAGTGGCAAAGAGGCCCAGTGAGAAGTTGAAGCTCCATACTCACTGGCAGGAAAAGAAACCTAAGAGGCTGAATGAAGTAGGATTAGCAGCACTCCTGTACCCCCAGCTCTGGCGTCAGAAATGCCCACTGGAGATTTTAGCCATCTCAGTGAGACTTAAGGAGGTAAAAGGTAGAACTACTTAGCATTCTTTTTTCTCAGTATCCTGCTGTCACTAAAGCATAGCAGCAAGGAGCTGAACTTACACCCTCCTTTCAGAGGCTGCCGAAGCTTTGTGAATTATTCTTCTGATTTCATTTGCATAGTGCCACTATGTTAAGGAGTGGTTGAACTTATGCTTAATCCATTTGTGACAAGGATACACAAGTAGGGGACAATAGAGCACAAGAATCTGAACATAGTACATATATGGATATCCTGATTTTAAAAGATTTATTTTTATTTTTTGTTTTTTATTTTATTAATTTATATTTTATGTCTAAGTGCTCTGAATGTATACCTTCATGCCAGAAGAGAGCATCAGGTCCTATTACAGATGGTTGTGAGTCACCATGTTGTTGCTGGAAATTGAACTCAGGACCTCTGGAAGATCAACCAGTGCTCTTAACTCCTGAGTCATCTTTCCAGCCCTTAAAATATTTAAATAAGATCCAAAGTCTCATAATATAGTATCTAAAAGTTTAGGTTATAATATAACTGAAGGTTTCTCTCCCACCCGCAAGTTCATGAATAACCACTCTGAGGCTTAATATTAATTACAATCTGTTTGGCCTATTAGCTGAGGCTTGTTATTAACTAGCTCTTAAAACTTAAATTAACCCATTTCTATCCTATATTTTACCATGAGGCTTGTGACTTGTTACTTCATATATTACTTCCCTGGAGGCTGCTGGCATCTCCCTGACTCCATCTTCTTTCTCCCTGTCTCTCTGCTTGGATTTCCTGCCTATCTATATTCTGCCCTGCCCTAGGCCAAATAGCTTTATTCATCAACCAATAAAAGCAACACATATTGGCAACATACAGAAGGACATCCCACATCATTATAGTTTTAAAAATCACTCTCTAATCAGATTTTATCTGACAAGAGTATATAAAAATGCCCATAATAGAAAGATCCCATGAACAATAAAGTATTCTCTTGAAATGAATATATACAAAATCTCAGCAAAGAAATATAAAATATCAAAATAGGAAGTTTAAAATTCTAAAACTGAAATTTAAAAACCTTCAGTTGATAGCCTGTTATCAATTACAGACAACAGAAGATGGAATCAGTGATCTTAAAGACAGATCAGTAAAAATTGTTCAACAGAACAACAGAACAACAATTGAACAACAGAAAGAAAATAAAAAACTGAATAGATCTTATGGTGGCTTGAATAAAAATGGCTCCCATGGGCTCATATATTTGAATACTTAGCCACAAGGGAGTGGCACTATTTGGAAGGATTAGAAGGATTAGGAGGTGTGGCCTTGTTGGATTAGGTTTGATCTTGTTGGAGGAGGTGTCACTGGGGGTGATCTTTGAAGTTTCAAAAGCCCATGACAGACCCAGTATCTGTCTACCTCTCTGTCTTGTTCATTCAAATCTGTCTCTGCCTGTGAATCAGGATGTAGAACTTTTAGCTGCTCCTGCATGCCACCAAGATAATGTAATAACTTCTGAAATGGTAAGCAATCCCCCAATTAAATGCTTTCTTTTATAATAGTTGCCTTGGTCATGGTGTCTCTTTATAGCATTTGAATGGTAACTGAAACTGAGCCTCAGGAAATCTGAGGGGCAGTAGCAAAAGATACAGCACTCATATCATCAGTGTCCAAAGGATAAGACAAAGAAAGAGGTGCATGGTAAGGACTTTTAAGTTAATGGGTAATTTTAAAAGGACATTCTGTCACATACAATGTTGATAAACCTTCAAGACAGTATGTAAAGTAAATTTAGATAGTGAAAAAAGACAAATACCATATACTTCTTTTTTTGGCATTCTGAGAGTAGTCAAACTGATGAGAGAGAGAGAGAAGGTAGAAGACCAGCTGGTTGCTCAGTGGATTAGGTCAATTGCTGCCAAGCCTAAAGACTGGAATCCAAACCCCAAGACCCATGTGGTAGAAGGAGAAAACTGACTCCCAGAAGTTACCCTCTCACCTTCACACACTTGCTGTGGAACACGCCCCAACATATGAACACACACAAAACGTAAAAGGAACATTTTTAAAGAGAAAGTAGAATGATGATTATAAGGAGGTTGGAGGTAGAAAGGTATTGAGAGATGAAAAGAGTCTTAAAAATACCAATATAAATATACTTAACACCACTATTTATGCTCATAAAATTGTTACAATGATAAATGTTACACTATATGTATTTTATCACAAATTTATTACTTTAAAAATAAATCTTGGGCCCTGCACCTCACCTGGGAAGCATAGTAGAGCTGACCCTGTTGGCGGGAGTGCAGGTGAGCAGGCAATGAAGGTGTGAGAGCAGGAAAGCTGACCATTCCTGTCTGCCATGTTTCCATGTGGTGGCATGGGTGAAGGAAAGATCCCCTCTCCCCTCACTCCTTGCCACCTGTGGCAAGTGGGAGAGCTGGCCCCAGGCTCACAATATGGGGAGAGTTGGTTTTGCCCCTCACTGGCTGTAGCACATGGGAGAGCAGACCCTGTACCCCCCGGACAACACACTAGTGCTCACCCTGTTGGCAGGGGCACAGGTGAGCTGGCCATGAAGGTGTGAGAGCAGTAGTACTGATCCTGCTCCCCCATTGTCTGCCATAAGGTGGCATGGGTGAGGGAAAGATGCCCAGCCTGCCCCTTGCCACCTATGGCAGGTGGGAGAACTGACCTTGGGAGCATGAGAGTGGGAGAACTGGTCCTGCACCTCACCAACTACAGCATTGGGAGAGCAGGCCCTGCACCTCACCTGGGCAGCACAGTAGAGCTGGCCCTAGTGGTGTGGGTGCAGATGAGCCAATCCCAAGGTCATAAGAACAGGAGAACTGGCCCCACTCCTTTCTGCCCACTGCAGTGGGTGAGCTAGCCAAGGCAGTGCTGGAGAGCTCACCCTAGTGGCATGGATGAGGGAGAGCTGGCAGGCTGACCAACCCAGATACCACCCAGACCCAGAACCAGGGCTATGAGTTGGCCCATCCCCAAATCCACCCCATCTATAAACTGCTGGAGCATGTGAAGGGGCTGGTCCTGCAGATCCAAAGCTGCAGAATCTTCATGACACAGGGCAATGACAGAATATCTAAGAGGAGTCCCAGTGAGGTCCCAGTATTGATAGTGTAGCAGAAACCAGAGGCCTCAAAGCAGACCAATAACTAATTGCAATGAACACTTACAAGTAAAGATTCATGGACTAAAGGGTATGCTGTGTTACACTACAGCTTCCACACTTTTTATATGTTAATTTGGTTGGTTTGGGAATTTTTATTTTAAATTGATTTTATGTGGTGTAGGGAGGCTGCAAGGGCAGAGGACAGATATGAAGGGATGGGGAGATGAATGGGATTGAGATGAATGATGTGAAACCCACAAATAATCAAACTTTTTACTGAAAACTTCACAAATTTGTCACAATGCACAGTTATAAATTTAAAAGGCTGAGTGATATCAAAGTAAAATAAATACAAATAACTCTATGCCAAGGTAAATCATGTTTTAAGACAGAATCTCACTGTGTAGTTCAGGCAAGCTGAACGTGAATGAACTAACTAGGTAGCCCAGACTGACACGGAATTTATAAATCTCCTGCCTCAGCTTCCTGAGGGTTGGGATTGTAAGAGCGTGCCACCATATCCAGCTATCATAATTAAGTATCTGAAGACTAAAGGTGATAAAACAAAAACTTTTGAAATAATCCAGGAGAAATGTTGCATTAGTTATAGAATAATATCAACTTGACAATCATCATATCCTTGTCTAAAAGTATGGAAGCCAGAAGAAAATGGTATATTTCACAAGTGCTAAAAGAAAAAAATGCTGTCAACTGAAGATTCTACAGCCCAGAAAATTCCTTGCAAAATGAGGATAAAATAAATGAATTGCAAAGAAGCCTCAGAGTATTTATTTGTTGCTGGCAAATTTCCCCCCATCTCTCTCTATCATTTTTTGGTTACAGGGTTTCTCTGTGTATCTCACTGTCCTGGAACTTGCTCTGTAGACCAAGCTGGCCTTGAACTCACAGAGATCCACCTGCCTCTGCTTCCTGGGCGTGGCCACCGCTGCCTGGCTGGCAGATATATTTTTAAAGACTATCTCAAACAAGTTTTAGAAACAAATGATAATAGAAGAAATCTCAGAACTTCAGAAAGAACAATGGTAGGGAAAAAAAGAGTAAATTTAATAGACTTTCCTCATTCTCATGAGTTTCATAAATCATTTTGATGGCTGAAGCAAAAATTGTAGCACTATCTAATAAAATGCTGAATGTATTTGAGGAAATACCTAATCTAACATCTAGAGTTCTAAATACATATATACACACAAAATTAAAATAAGTATTCAAATATTTGCACATAATTATTCATAGCACTATTATTTATAGTAACTCCAAAGCAGAAACTACCTAAGTAACTATCCACTAATGAATGAATAAGTAAAAATATGATATATCCATACAATAGACCATTATTCTTCGGTAGTACTGATACGTACTGTAATGTGCTTGAACCTCGAAAACATTCTAAGTGAAAGATACCTGTAACATATTGTACAATTCCATTTATTTGGGAAATGTTCAGAATAGGCAAATTCATAAAGACAGAAAGTAGGTAGATTAGTGCTTCCTTTGGATAGGTATGGAGGTTGGAGAAAAATTAGGAGTTTGTGATAAGGTATAGAATACAGGGGTCCTTCTCAGGATAATGATAATGATCTAAAATTGTTTATGGTAATGTTTGCACAACCCTAAAAGTTATTAAATTTTACATGGGACTTTTCTTTCTTTCTTTGTTTTTTGGTTGTTTGGTTAGTTCGGTTTTTTACTTTTGTTTTTGTTTTGAGTCAGACTCTAACTCTGATCATTCTGTAATCCAGACTGGCCTCAAAGATGTGCCAATCATCCTGTCTTTGCCTCCTGAATACTGAGATTATAACCATACACCACCACACCCTGCTAAATTGTGTGCATTACATTGAATCAATTTTATGCTATGGGAAATGCATCTCAGTAAAGTTGTTTATAAAAATATAATTAGGTGGAATAAAAATGGAATTAAATGGATGGTTTCTGTTGCTCCATGTGAAATGCCAAGTCATCTATCCCAATAGATTGTGATAAGTTAATACCCAGGGCAACCACTAATAACATCTAAGAAAACCATTATGGGTGAAATAGTTTAAAAATATCTTACAAACAGAAATAGAATTCTTCAAAAACTGTTCAAGTTACTCACAGGTAGGAAGGAAAAAGAAAATAGAAGAAATGAAATAAATATAAAGTGTTAGAATAAGTACAAAGAGAGTAACAATTACAGTAAATATAAATGATCAAAGTATACCAATTAAAAGAGATTAGAAAATCAGGAATAATAGAGAGGCTAACCAAGGCTACATATAAAGACCCTGTCTCATAAAGAAACAGAGAAAAGGGAGGAAGGAAGGGAGTTATTCAATTAGAAAATATTACTCAATTATATATGGTCTTCATGAAACTCATTTCAGGGACAACAAAATAGGTAGGTTGAACATAGAAACAGAAAAATGTATACCTTACAGAAATTAGTGAAAAATAGGCAAGAGTGATTGTATGGAAGATAAAGCAGACTTTTAAGCAAAGAAAATTATAGACAGAGAAGTATATTATATAATGATAAAAGGAATAAAATTCTTAACAGCCTTCAAATTCATGAAACAAGGAAATAGACAAATTCATACATATAGTTGGTAATTTGAATAACTCCCATAAATTAATAGAATTATTGGGTATTTAAGTATATAGAACTAAACACTGCAGTATAAACCTACAAGATCTACTGATGTGTATATGGAATACTACTTCCACCTATAGCAGAATATTTTTCTGAAGCAGAATCTCACTACATAGTATAGGCTGGCCTTGAACTCAAGACACTCCTGACTAAGCCTTGTTAACAGAGGCATTTATGGGCATGTGCCACCATGCCCTGCTCAGATTTTTTCTAATTGCCAATAGTTACCAATGTAAATCATATCCTGAATCATAAAACAAATCTTATCAAATTTAATAGAGTTTGCATAATATAGAATAAGTTATATGATCATGATACAATTAAACTAGAAACCAGTACCAACAATACAAGACTTGTTCAGTATTTGGAAGTTAGTAAATTTAGCCCCACGTACTGAAAGAAAGGTCATTGAAATAGCCAAGGATGACCTTGAAATTCCGATCCTCTTTCCTCCACCTCCCATAGTGCTGGGATTATAAGTATGTGCTACCACACTCAGTTTATGTGATACTAGAGATCGAACTAGGACATAATGCATGCTAGGCAAACACACTACCAACTGAACCATATTCCTAGCACAAACGGTTTCCTTTCATTGTCACCCAGAAGTGGAGAACATTTTATCTCTGCTGGTGGCTATAAAGGAAAAAATACCTAATTGTTCTGTCTTTTGCTGCCAGGGCAAGAGTCAAAAGACAAAGATTTTATTTGAGTTTTTCTACTAGGTTGAGGTTCAGGAGTTGCTGAATCTGATTTACCTTCTGTCACCCATTAAAAGATGAGGAGGGGAAGGAAGGATTGTAGGAGCCAGAGGGGTCGAGGACACCAGGAAACCAGGAGAGCACAGCCCACAGAATCAACTAAGCAGGGCTCATAGAGGCTCACAGAGACAGAAGCCACAATCATGAGTCTGCATGGGTCTGCATTAGGTCTCCCGCATACTTGCTGTAGTTGTTTAGCTTGAGGGTTTTGTGGGACTCCTAACAGTGGGAGTGAGGTTTCTCTGACTCTTTTACCTGCTCTTGGGATCCTTTTCCTCCTCCTGGGTTGCCATGTACAGCAGTGATATGAAGGTTTGTGCCCAATCCTATCATATCTTGTTAGGCCATGTTCAGTGGATATCCCTGGGAAGCCTGCTTTTATTTTTTTTTAAGGGAAATGGAGAAGGATTTGATCTTGGGGAAAAGTGAGGTGTAGGGAGGTACTGGGAGGAGTGGAAGGAGGAGAAACTGAGGTCCGGATGTAGTGTATGAAATGTGAAAAAAAATCAGGAGACACCAGACCTTGGTTCCTTTGGACACTGAGTAGAGATTTGGTACATGCGAGACCTGTATCACCTGATACTGCTTGGTGTGGGGTCAGGACCCATTAGGTCTCAGGAGAGTATTGTAAGACACATGAGCATCTGACACTTTGCAATGCAAAACTACCTGCTACCAAGTGGCACAGAGCAAGGGATAGGCTGGCTTCTCTGGGTTCCACTGGTTCAGTTTTATTGAAATGAACAAATGTCTTCACAACTGAATAAAGGTTTCTCTGCTGAGCTCCTATTAGTCTTCCATTCTTCTTGCCCTTTGCCAGAGCAGATAGCAGACTTTCCCCTCTATTTTTGTCTTTGTTTGCTGCTAATTACTGCTTGTAGGTCCTTTTATTGGGTACCCAGTCTGGCGCATAAGTGACAAAGAAAACCCAAGGACTTCACCCATATATAGTTCCTTATGTGTGAAATCCACAACTCATCCACATTCTATTTTTTCTACTTTTCAAAGTCTTTTTTTGGTTGTCTGTTTTCCTAGGGTACTTAGTTGTAGTTCCAGGAGAGGAGCCATGTTAGTCCAGAACCAGAAGTCTGACTTATATATATTTTAAATTATAATAACTGATGCCATAGTGTCTTTATATTTTTGCATTTAATTTTTTATATATCACCTTTTTAATATCCATTCATCTTGGTAAACATAGTTATATAGTGCATTAACTTTAAATGCTTGATCAGTTGGAAATGTCTGTTGTGTGAATATGTAGCAAGTTTATTAATCATTCACCTGTTGGTAGGCAGTGAAGATTCTACTCCCTTTTTTCATAAACAGTGCCAGAGTAAATGTTACCATACATGTCTCCTTGGATACTGACTGTACTTGTGGGAGAGTTTATCTGAGTCTGCATCTGATGTAGAATTGCTAAGCCATAGGAGACATCATCATCATCTTTATCAGATATTACCACACTGCTCAGCAACTATTCATGAGATACTGCATTTTGTTACAGCTTCACCAAAACCTGTGTTAATATAGTCAGCTTGGTTTATCTTTAACCTCTGAATTTGTTTTTGTCTTGTTTAGGAACTCTTTCCCTAAACTAAAGTCATAAAGATATCCTTCACTATTTTCCTCTACATCTATTAAAAGTTTTTTCTCCAATTTAGGCCTTTAGTGTTTATCTGTAATTTAGTTTTGTGTATGATCTAATAAAGGAATGCTCTTCTACTTTTTCTAATATTGATAGCCAACTGTTGCAATACCAATAACTGAGCAGTCATTTATTTAGACTTCAATCATATTTTACACTCCCATTTTACTTATGTTAACTCTATAGTTTACAAATAACTCCATAAAATGAAATTACCTAAAATATTAGATTTAAAATTAGTTCATGACAAATCTTTCAAATAAAACCTTAATCTTAAACCAATTTTCTATTATTACTGGAACTTCAAGGGACAGAAATAAAGATCAATGCTGATTAAGTACCTAGTAACATCATTTAGGTAGCAATTATGTATGAGATACTGCTAGACAGGTTAATGCTAGGATAATTTTAATTTATTCCTTGTAACAACTTTGAGGAAACCTTGATGTTATTTTCCTATTGCAGATAAAACTATTAAACTTTTGAAAAGTCATGTTGCAGGGCCAAGGCTTGAACTATACGTCAGTGGTAGTATGATTGATTGCTCATCATCTACAAGAGCTTGAGTTCAAACCCCCAATTTCACATAAATAGATAGATAAATAAATAGATAGTGTGTCTTGGTCCACACAATAGGATGGGCAGATTCCAAATTCGGCTCCGTGTGATTGTAATGAGTGCTTTGTTTTGGCACCTTGCTACACTATTGTGGTTACTGTTCTCATTGCTGTGGCACAATATCTGACAGAAGGAAAGGTTCATTTCAGCTCACCATCTGAAGGACATACATGGTGATGGGGAAGTCATGGAGGTAAGAGCTTAAGATGATGCAGAGACCCACAGCTAAGCACTGGGCCGAACTCCTGGAGTCCAGTCATAGAGAGGGAAGAGCGACAATATGAGCAAAGGGGCCAAGACTATAATGGGGATACCCACAGAAACAATTGACCTGAGCTAGTGGGAGCTCACTGACCCTGGACTGACAGCTGGGGAACCAGCACAAGACTGAACTAGGCTAGGCCCTCTGAATGTAGGTGACAGTTGTGGGGCATGGGCAGTCTGTGGAGCCACTAGCAGTGGAATCAGGATTTGTTCCTAGTGCATGAACTGGCTTTTTGGAGCCCATTCCCTTGCTCAGCCTAGATACAAGGAGAGGGGTCCTGCCTCAAGTGATGTGACAGACTTTGTTGACTCCCCATGGGCCTCCTCATCCTCTCTGAGGAGTGGATGGGGGTAGGGCGGGGAAGGTGGGAGGAGTGGGAAGATGGGAGGGAGAGGGAACTGGGATTGATATGTAAAATAAGATTGTTTTAAAAATGAAAAGAGGACTCACTGTCAAAAAAACATAAAAATAAAGGCTGCTCACAGTGTATCCACAGGCAGAAAGCAGGAAGATACCAATTCTCATGCTCAGCTAGTGTTTTCTTTTTCTGCTCAGTCTAGGACCCCACCCCCTAGAATGTTGCTACCCACAGTTGGTGTGTGTTTTCCCACCTCAGTTAACCTGATCTAAATCATTCCTCATACTGTACCAAGAGGTACCCTAAGTGATTCTAGGGTCTGTCAATTTGGCAAGCAACACTAACCATCACAACTATATTCAAGAGAAAACTGACATCCCTACATGAGGAAGATAGGAATTTGCACATTATGAGTAGAGTTTATGTGGCAAGTAGTGTTGTCCCTTGTGTAATAGTTTAAGTAAAATACTGCAGGTCCCCAAGTGGCAGCAGTGGGCAGTGGGCCATAAGACCATGCTGCAGGTCCCCATGCAGCTGGAGGCAGTGGGCAGTGGGTCCCGAGACCACGGCAGGCCACAAAGGCAGCCGGGTCC
Organism: Ondatra zibethicus; assembly: GCA_004026605.1. NCBI lineage: Eukaryota > Metazoa > Chordata > Mammalia > Rodentia > Cricetidae > Ondatra > Ondatra zibethicus. The sequence goes on along the minus strand of PVIU01016626.1, from coordinate 24,435 downwards.
CAGGCAGGAAGCAGTGAGGCAAGTGAGAGACCAAGACCAAGGCACACCATGCAGAGTGAGGTTGGATATTTATTTAGTGGGTTATGGAAGGGAAGGGGAGTAGGGGGAAGAGAGAGAGAAAAATACAGAGAGAGGGAAGGGGAGAAGTAGGGAGAAGGGTGAGACAGAAGCTGCCTCTTGGAGAGAGACGAAAAAGGAAGGGACTTGGGCTGGAAGCTGAAGATCAGCTTGCTTCAGCCAATGGGGGGAGTGGGCGTGGCTTGTCTCTTAAAGGGACAAGACAGACCATTACACCTCGAATCATCAAGTTCAAAAAATGACTGTTCTGCATTTTATGTACTTGATCAGTTGGAAACACCAGCCTAGGATGAATTCTTTGTTACTCTTCCATCGACTCCTCATTTATCTGTTTCTCTATCCCCTACTTCTTAAAGTTGGAATATATAATTTAGCTGTCAGTGAGCATCCTACTAAGCTATAGGTTTTGAGGGGGAGATAAAACAAAAATTGTATACTTAAGGGAAAGTTGAATCACTTACCCTTGTTACAAGTTTTGTACAAGAATGGATTTCTTCTTTAATATGTGACACCAAATTTCTTTAATAAGGCACCAAATGTAATGCTAATATGATATCAGCCTTTGCATTATTATCATATTATAATTGGATTTTGATTTCTTATTGTGCTACCATTTTTCCTCATTTGAAATCAATGCCTAATCTCTAAGTCTGTTAATAAGTTATAATAACTAGGAAAAAACAAGAGATTTTATGTCAATCTTAAGTCAACCTTTGACTGAGAGATCCTTGAGCTCTTCCTTGATTTCAGTCATTTTTATCTGTAGACTGGACAGTAGGAGAAAGGTAATGCTAGAATTAAATAAAATGGTATTTGAAATTTCACTTTGTAAGTTGCTGCATGCTGCTGTTCTCATGTATCCGCCATTCTCTTATTTATTTTTGTCATATTTCTGCCACTAGTATCTTTCCAGACAACCCAAATTTTACCAGTTTCATAACAATCACCTTTACTTTATTAATACAGTTATACTCCTGATTCTATCTTCATATTTTACTTGGTAGATCTGAAATGAGGCCCAGAAATTTCTTTAATTTTCTCCAAATAATTCCTTAAACAGCCAAATATGAGGCAGATACACTTGGTCTGGAACACTTAGCACCATATATACAAGAAACAATTTATTGACCCCAAATGGGATTCCTGGCTAAAGCAGGTTACAGTAAGAGGCTGCAAGCCAGCCTTCTCTAACATTCCAAATTCCTACCCATCTTCAGTCATAGGGAACCTAGCCTCATGATCTCTTAACACCCCCTCCCACTTCTGTGATCCCAGCTGCATCCTGAGTACTTTGAAGCAAACACTGGTAAATTGAACCAGCAATTACTGCCTTTTAAAATGCTAGTGATTTTGAGGGTTTTCTTTAAAAAGTCTTAGTCAATAGGAACAGAGGACTATGAATAACACCAAAATATTTAGCTGTCTATTGAAACTTCTTTACAGTATCATGTAAAATGGGAACAGATGCAGCTAGACCAGAGCTTGGTTAGTAGGTAACAGATTTATGGACTTGCTCATTTTAAAAATTAAGGTTATAAACAACATATGTCAAAATCCTATAAAACTGCTCTGGAAACCATCTTCCTAGAAAGCCCAAATGCCTATTAATGTTCTGAATTTGCTTTCAGAACTGAAAGATGACATTGTATACATCTGCTTAAAACAATGCTTCCTTGAAACAAAACTGACTCTGTCTGGGTGTATTCAGTAGCCACCCCAAAGTTTCAAGCACCTAGTCTCTTCCCAGAATGGAATCTATCCAATCCCTTGAGAGAAGACAGCTTTTCTATTTACAAATACAGGTGGTGTTGCTATGAGTTACAGTTTTCTGGAAGCTTTTGCACATAGCTCATGAATTTAAGACAAAAGGAAGTCATATGAGAGTGAAATCACCAGGTCTTTGGTCTATCCTGAAGCCTAGAGACTTGAGAGGAATCTCAATTGGCTCCTTTTCCTTTTACTGTCACATATGCAAGTCTCCTGTTGAATCTCTTTAGTCCACTGTTCCCTCTAATGAAGTCATGTTCTGTGCTCAGGGCAGTAATATCCTCAGAAGCAGATGTCTCCCATAAAGCATGACCTCATTCCTTGGAATGGGAAAAGCCCGCAGTAGACTGTTGGGGTAATATTGGGAAGGGCTTTGTTTAAAAATAGTTTTCCTAAATAATGTGTTCAACTTTTTATATATTTCTATTAAAAGGCAAATCTAGTTTGTTGCTGTTTTGTGTTAACCTCGCTTCTCTCTTCCAGAAGTGGCAGTCAGTGAGCCAGAAGTAACAGAGTCCACACAGAGCCCAGACGCTTCCACCCAGTTGTTTGGACAGATGAGCAAAACTTAGGATTTCTCTAGATGCTAAATCTATGCTCTGTTTGAGATCCCACTTAATCACAACCTACTTTTCAACAAACCTTTTTGTAATATCCCTGGTGCTTAGAAGAAATAAACCAAAGTGTCCAAGGAAAGTTACTGACCCAGATGCTCCCAGCAAATTAGGCAAGTGAGAGTACCGCTAGACAAAGAAAGGGTAGAGGAAGAGCAGACCAATTAGAAGGATGCAATTTAAAACCAAATCAGACTTGCTCCAGAGAATGAACTTAGAAACTTAGATGTATTGTGGTTCCTGAACACTGACTTCTCAAATCACTGTGAATAACTGAGATACATGACACCTGCACTCTCTGACACCCATACCCAGAACTTCAGTTGCAACCCACATGTCCCAGTGTGCTCCTCACTTCTGTTTCTGTATGTGCATTAAGTGAATGCAATAAGAGGAGAAAGACCCAAGTATCAAATTTACTAAATATGGAAGGAATTTACAGGATCATAAGTCTATAAGGTACTTACCATTTAAGCATGATACCTGTAATTTGAAAATTAATCACTATATTCCCATAAGATGTCTGTTTCAGGAACAGCTATGCATTAAAAATGAGGAATGCTAATAATTCTATAAATATTAATTGATGAGAATAAATATTGAAAATACATTTCCTTTCCCAATTCCCATATTAGTCACCTTGGCCAGCAACCAGTCTCCTTCCAATGATCTGTTAAGCTGCATCCTCACCATAATGCTTTTCCATGGCAAACCTCTCAAGAATCTATTTCTCCTTGAAACCTTCTTCCACCTCTCATCTTTCCTTCCTCCTATTTCTGATGCCTCTGGAGATGATAACATTGGTGCCTAAGAAGAAAGTCATGGAAAACAGTTAAGAAGAGATCATGACCTTTTTTGGTGCTGCTGGTGGTGATGGTAGTTATGTATGTGTGTTTTGACTAGAATGGTTGAGAGAACTGTTAAAAACGAGGTAAACTAAAATTGTATGCCACTTATCCCTCAAAAAGTGCTGTGAACTAGGAATGACAGTACTGTCTTTATTTCTTTGTAGGACTAGGGATTGAACACAAGCACTGTATTGTTGACCTAGATACCCAGCCCTATTTGCATGTGTGTTTTTTCTATGTACATGTTCTTATATATGTACACATATGTATAAGTGTGCATGTGGAGACCAGAGGTTAACACTGGGTGCCTTCCTCAACTACTCTCCAATATATGTTTTTAAAGCAAGGCCTTTAGTGAATCTTGAGATGGACAATTCAGCCAGATTCAGGAAATCTTCTGTCACTGCCTTCACAATTCTGGGATTATAAGCACATGCTGCCATACCCAGCTCTTGATGTGGCTGATGGAAAACAGAACTCAGGTCCTCATAATTGCACAGCAAGCACTTTATTGACTGGGCACCACTCCACCTCTCCCCAAACCCTACTCTAAAATGAGGATTACTGGGATTTTTTGCCCATCAGGCATACACTATCCAGTAACACCCTAAAAATCCAGAGTTAGACCCAAATCAATCAAGACACTATAAAACCAAAAGCTCCTAAATACTGTCAACTCTTATAACACATAAAAGTAAGAAGAATGTTTCCTGATTCATATTATGAAATGCATATAACCTAGATAACAAATCTTTTCAAAGCAGCACTAAGAAAGAAACTTAAGATTTCTCATATAAAAAGTCTTAAATAACCAGCCTGGCAAGATATGACTACTAGTACACTAGTGGTGTGAATGTCATGGGAGTACCTGTCTTCATTAAAGTTTCTTTGGATGTGATAAAAACAGCATTACCAAAAGCAACTTGGAGAGGGAAGGGTTTATTTCCTCTTACAGCCTGTAGTTTAGGGGAATCAGGGCAGGAAGTGATGTAGAGGCCATGGAGTAGTGCTGCTTATTGGCTTTACTCTCCACCTCTTGCACAGCCTACTTTCTTATATACCACAGGACCACCTACCTGCCCAGGGGCACACCCTCCACAGTAGTCTGGGCCTTCTCACATCAGTCATCGATTAAGAACATGTACCACAGGCTTGCCCACAAGTCAATCTAGTGGAGAACGTTTTCTTAGCTGAGGATCCTTCTTCCCAAATGACTCTAGCTTGTGTCAAACTGACATAAAACTAGCCAGTCTAGTAACCAACTACTTTCTCATTGGATTTAAGGCCAACTCCGCAGATAGAACCCATACCTGGCACCGTTATCAAGGCCTAGAACCTGTGGCTAGATAGGTCATCATCCTAGAAAAGAACCCAATGTTATTATTATTCTGCTCAATGGACATAGTATCAAACAAACTCCTAGTAAATTATCATTTTACCCATGAATTACTGTGTCTCTCAAACATGATTGGAGGTGCTGCTTTTTACAGTAGATATTGATTAACACAGAGATCCACAACTGGTCAAGGTCTACAGTATAAGAAACTATAGAATAGTCACTCCTAAATAGGATGCCTACCACACCTCCTCTTCCCAAGGCTTGGGGATCATTGCGGAAGAGGGCATCCTACAAGGAAAGAGAGTTATCCAGACAGCAACTTCTGCGAGCATACATGAACTCACCACAGTTGTAACAGCATGTGCAAGCTTGAACCAGACAAAATGGCAGCACGGAGAAGGGAGGTAGACATGAACTCCCACTCCTAGCTAAGGGAGCTCTTGGTAACTGCTAGGTGCTAGGAGAAGAGTTAGTTTTGTTAAGGTTTTTTGCCTCTGATTAGTAAACAATAGTCCATTGGAAGGCCACGCACCCAAGAATATATAAGCAGTACATATTGTATTTGATGGATTATGTGTATTTGATGGGTTTCTTTTATTTTCAAAAAAGGGGGTGGACCCAGAGGAAGTTGAGACAGTGGTAAATGTGATCACATATATTGTATGAAATTCTCAAAGAACTAAGTTTTAAAATGTGGGAAAGAGGTTGGTAGACATAATAAAATAATTCCTAAAGATTTCAAGATTATTTTTCTTTGTCTTCCAATAGAAGAATAATTTATAGAGCCATGAGAAAAACCTCAAACTAGAAAATCACATCCTGGAAAATATTTACTGTATTATGTGTCATGACCATTTTGTGCTAGGAATGTAAAGATGATTAAATGATACGAAAGTTTAATGATGCCACAAAGCACTTGATAAAGAGTTAGCATGCTTTTGTGATAATTCTTAGTAACCCCAGAATATCTTAGTCTAATATGCAGCATGGCGCTTAGAGGCCTTCTTGCTAAAGTTGGGTGCTCATTATAACTGCTGATGCTCAAAATTATTCTTGAGTTTCTTTTTTAAACAATTTATTTTATTTTGTGTATGTGAGTGTTTTGCCTGTGTGTATGTATGTTTGTATGTATGTATACCACGTTGATACCTGATGCCATTAGAGGCTAGAAGAGGAAGTCAGATCCCCTGGAACTGGAGTTACAGGCAGTTGTGAGCCACCATGTGGGTGCTGGAAACTGAACCCAGATCCTCTGGAAAAGCAGTATATGTGCTTACAGTTGAGCTATCTTTCCAGCCTCATGAATTTCTCACTAATACAATGAAATAAGCAATATAAATATCAAAGAGTTATATAAAAATGTCTTCACTTACTGATATGATTCTGTAGCTAGTAAACACAAGATATCTAATTGAAAAGATACTGTAAATATAAATCACCAAGGTGGCTAGGCCATGTGTGTCCATTTCTTTTCATGTGAGTACAGTATCAGCAAATTTGCGAGTTGAATTTGTTGAAAAACTCAGCTGGAAACAATTTTTATAGGCAGCTAAATCCTTTAAGGCCATTTCAGAGTCAGGTATACCTTGAGATCATGACCCTGAACATCAGTTTGTATTAGATAAAAAGACTTGGTTATTTGAGCTCCCTGAACACTTAGGTTTAAGATAAATGAAGTTTATATAGTAATATAATTTTCCAATGTGATGAGTTTGTATTTATTTAGTGTCCAGAGATTATCTTATCCATTTTCTTTATGTTATCTTGTGTTATCCTTATAACAACTCTGTGAAGTAAATGATAGTATCTCCATTGTACAAGTGTGGCTGCACTCACTCAGAGAGATGCAGCATTTCCTCAGTCAGTGTCACACAGCAATTGGTAAGGAGAAGAGCTTCAACCTGACTGTAATTCTGTGCCTTCAAAGACCATGCCTTTTCCACCAGTGGTTTCCATCTACGCGCACAGTCTTCCCTCCAAGTATTTCCTGAACAGAATTCTGTTAGGTTAAATATGATGAGAATGGTCCCTCCTAAGTTTCTAAAACAGATCCACATGGAAAATGTAGAGTGGTCAGTAATGAAAACAGAGAAGGTATGACAAATGCAATGTTGAAGGGTAACTAGGTTGATGTGCTTCATCAGGGGAAAAGTTGGTTGGTTCTTTCTAAACCGGAATACTAAGCAATACCTCCACTCTAGAGCAGTCATTCTATGAATAGGATACACTCACACTGAACACCAGTTCTCCCCCATTCATTCCATTGTAAGAAGAAGCCAGCAAGTCTCCGGATAAGCCTAGTCTCTGTTTAAAGTGAAACAACATGCACAGCAGCAAAAGAACTAGGGACCCAGTCTAGAGCCATATTGCAGAAATGTGGTTCTCAGTGCAACCAGTCTGTGGTTTGGCTGCCCAGCAGTTGTGGATGTATTCCTCAAAGGCAAGGCTTACAGAATTACTTCTGGGAACAACACATGTTACCTGCCATCTGGGCTCCTTTAACACTGCAACCCATGGATAGGTTTAACCTGTCCACAGGAAGGTAGTATAGCTTTGATTAATTACATCATGTTCCAACAGTAGATGGCCTCTGATTACTGCGCTTTGTTGGGCAAGGATATTTGGATGATGAATTGCTATTATAACCTTTAACATATTTAATGAATTAACACATCTCAACTACTAAAGCAATCCATTTGATTCATATGCATGCAGCTCACAATAGTTTCTTGAATCTGCTTAACACTTCACACTTTCCCAAATTGTGTTTATTTCTATTGTCTCATCGAGTCATGGAACTGAAAACTTAATACCTCATATTTTGAACCCAGATACAGAAGAATAGTGCAATTGGCTCTCAGCATTTGACCTAGGTCAGGGTTTCCAACCTCAGCCTGGCATTGCAGTCTCCTGAGAAGCTTTCCAACTTTTTCATGCCCACCCAGCAACAGTAGGCTGAGGGCATCTGAATCCTCAGGGCAGAAGGCTGTGCAGTGAGAGGTTTTGAAGCTCTTTAGGTGATTCAAATGTATTGCCAGATTTGAGAAACACGAACTGAGACGATGAGTTTAATCTAAGTTCCAGGTGACAGAAATGCATTCAAATTGCAGTGTCACAGTGGTAGTCAGAGGCATGGGCTGTGATTTGGAGAGTATCATTCTCTCTAAGGGTTGAATCTTAGAACAAAATGTACTCATGAGAAAGTGTGTAGAAAGGAGAAAAACAGGAGCCTGAAGACTAACCTTTGATATTCATAGTGGTTAAGATTTTCTGTCTGTTAACCTAGCTTTTTGGGGGGAAAAAAGGCCACATGATTTCATAATAAGAAAAACACACATGACTAATCAGAGGCTTTGTAGAAAGAGCTGTGCATGTATCTAAGGGGATCAATGGGCATAATTTATTTAGACTTTCAAAAAGCCTTTAACTGAAATTCTTCAGCAAAGGTTATTATGCTTTAAGTTGTGTCGCCATGCACCATGAAATTGGAGGAGCTATCTTATGAAGAGGGCTTTAAAGGCAGGGATAATGGGTAGGAGTGAATGCATATCTTGCTAGATTGGGACACATAAACAATATAGTTTTGTAATCTGTTTCTGGTTTTATTTAACATTTTTGTATACAGATTGGGTAAAAGACTGCAGTAAACTCTTAACAAACTCATTCAGAGCTCTGCCACTTATTGCTGTGTGACCCCTGGAAAGTCTCTTAACCTCTCTTGTTCTATTTCCTCATCTGTAAAATAATGGAATTGGATATAAAAGTTCTCTAGAAACTTTATAGATTAGGTTGTCTTAGCTCTTCTCTACAATGAAAGCAACACATAATCAGCTTCTGTAGTTGATTAGAGCAGTGTTAGGGAGTGACTATCACAGGGTCAAGGAAGAGAGAAAGCATTTGTTATACAGAATTATTCACTATATGGAATTCATTGTAACCAGACTGGCAAGGCACTCTTTCTGCCAGCCATCTGCTAGAACATAAAAATAGCTTTGTTATACAGGACCGTCCTGTATAATTGGATTTAACGTGTAGCACTCATTTCTTTAACAATAAATTTATAAATCTCTTATATAGAATTTTTTTAGCTGAGGCTTATGAAACTTTAGAGGAAAAGTTATCTAGTGCATATCTACATTTAAGAAAATTGTAGATAGGTGAAGTGATTCACCCAAGGTCAGAGAACAAAAACAACATTAGAGGCTATATCTCTGAACAACTTGTTCAGTTCTTTTTGCCTTCTCCCTATACTTAGTTCCAAAGCAATAATAAATATGGTCTTAGAAAAAGTTGAGTCCTCAGGCCAGATTTCTTTGAAGCTGTTTTAACCACCTTTTTAGCTAGGTATGTGGTTTGATAATGACAAATAAAAGTGAAGATTATAGTTATCTATGAGCGCTTAGATGTTTTATATAATATGCATTATCTCACCATTTCTTTGGAGGTAGATGCCATTTTTGAGAATTTCCTACATGCAAACTGTATCACATCATTTCCATCCCTCTCTCTCTCACTTCTAACTCTTCATGTGTCCCCCAACTCTCTCTCAAAGTCATGACCCGTATTCTTTAATTATTTAGCATACTTATACATATATGTGTATAATCTGCTGGGTCCATTTTGTGTTGTGATTATGTGTATGTATTTAAGGCTGACCACTTAGTGGATAACCTCATGGATGGGAGTGTCCCTGGAGAAGACTAATTCTCCCTCTCTCAGTAGCCATGAATTGTCTGTACCTCTTTCTCTAGAGTTGGAGCCTGTGAGATTCTGCCCATCCATATTGGCATTCCAATTGCCATTGTCATTATTCAGGCCTTGTTTAGACGATAATACTGTTGAGATTTCATGGGTGCAGCTTCACTGTCATATACAGAAGACACTATCTCAAAGCCCTCATATTATTTCTCTGTCTCTTACAATCTTACTGCCCCTTCCACAATGTTCCCAGAACCTTAGGTATAGGGGTTGTGTTTGTAGATGTATCGTTTGGGATTAGACACCCTGTGGTCTGTTGCCTTCTACATTTTGACCAGTTGTGGGTTCCTGTAGTTATCTCCATCTGCTTCAAAAAGAAACTTGTTTAGTGAGGGATGAAAACGATGTTTAGCTGTTGGTATAAGTAATTAGAATGCAGTTAGAAATTATACTGGTTTAAGAAAATGGAAGTAGTAGATTCTCCCCTAGGATCCATGACCTCACCAGCCACAGGTAGTTAGCTAGGTTTACATTACCAGGTATGAACTCCCACATATTGAGTGAACCTTAAGTTGGTTTTATTTGACCAGTGGTTATATATAATCACTTATATTTGGTTACCTCCAAAATATAAGTGCCACCGTTGGGAATATGTTGTTGAGATAATCATTGCTATAGTTCATAGGCTTTGTATAGACATTACTATCGTTGATTTTTAAGTATAACTGATACAGAGAGATAAAGTAACTTGTCTAATGTCATATAGGTATTGAATGTTACAGCTAGAATTCAACCCTTGTTCAGAAAGGATAACAAGGCTCATGATCTTTCTACAACCCCAATATTCCCAAAGAGTATAAGCCAGAGTATTAACTCAACAAAAGATAGATAATTCTTGGGAAAGGTTCCTCAGCCGAAGAAATTTGGTAAATGCTACATTTTTATGTTGTCTCTATAAAGTCCCATTTCCCACTACTGTATTTATTGAATGATTTGAGAAGTTTTCAGTTGAGAAAAATCTATTTTACTTGTATGTTGTGTTTCTTAAACTCTTTTGAACCAGCCATTCTTCCAAGAACATCTGTTAATATCACACAGCTCCCTCATAGTCCCTATATTGGAGGACTGCAAAAGTATAGAACTTGGGAGATAAAGACAGGAGGAACAGGGTTTCAAGGTCAGCCTCAACTTAATGAGACCCTGTTGACCCTTTTTCAAGATCCCAAAGAAGGCAGATACATTACCAACTCAGTTAGTAAAGTGCTTATTGCACAAACATGAGGTCTTGAGTTTGAATCCCTAGCACCTACATAAAATCTGGGTATGGTAGTACGTGATTGCCATCTCAGTGCTAGAGAGATGGTGACAAGATCCCTGGGCCTCACTGGCCAACTAGTCTAAGACATTCAGCAAGCCCCAGGCACCAGTGGGAGACCTTGTGTCAAGAACCAAAATGGGGCCAGAAGATGATTCAGCAAGTAAACACACTTATCACCAAGCTGACAGCCTGAGTTAGATCCCTGGGACCCATGTGGTATAAGGAGAGGACAGGTGGGGCTGGAGAGATGGCTCAGTGGTTAAGAGCACTGACTGCTCTTCCAAAGGTCCTGAGTTCAATTCCCAGCAACCACATGGTGGCTCACAACCATCTGTAATGAGATCTGGCGCCCTCTTCTGGTGTGCAGGCATACATTCCGACAGAATACTAAGAATACTGTATATGTAATACATAAATAAAATTTAAAAAAAAATAAAAAAAGGAGAGGACAGGTACCTACAAATTATCTTCTCACCTCCACACACACGGTATGGAACACATGTCCCAATGTTTATACAAGTGGTATCTCACACAGAGAGAAACATAAACAATAAATAAATGTAATAAAAAAGAAAAACATGATGGACAGGTCCTCATGAATGACCCTAAGGTTGACCTGTGGCCTCTACATATACCTGCACATATTTACAGATACATGTGCATACATGTGCACTCACATATATTCAAGCATGCACACAGAGAGATATTTAAGGCTGTACTACACTGTACTACTTCTCAAATCATTGTCATAGATTATTTCCTGGGCCTAGATTTTTTTTCATATTAACCACTTATGACCAAAGACTCAATGCTGCAGAATGTTTCCTTAGCAGGAGCACATGCTTGTCACTTTGAGCACATCTTTGATAACATGAACAAACCTATCTCTTGTGGAATTTTAAGGCACTGTTAAGCTTCTGAACTGTCAGCAGTTAGTGGGTCTGGTTTACTGTTGCCTTAACCACAGTAATATTTTTGAGTCTTTCCAAAACCAAAACAGAAGTGAGCCAGAAAATTTCATAGCTGCTCATAAGTTAAGTCATGTTTGTAGAGCCTGAAACCCAGAGGTGGGCCTCTGCTATAAAGCATAGAAATGAAATTGTTGGATAAAGAATACAAACCTCACATCAGAAATACTTGAGATTGGGTGGGATGGAGTAGGGGGAATAAACTTGCACAGCCCTACCTTTTCTGGTCTATTTCCTCATGCTCACAGCAGATGGTGGAACATAATCTGAGTTCTGCACATGGACATTCCATGTGGTTTTCATTCAGAATTCTCACTCTTCTTTGAAGCTAATGGCTTCCATCTTCTACAAATGTATTGGGCTTGCCACACTTATTTGTGCTTTCTCTGTTTATAATTCTAATGGTGTAAAGTAGAATAGTAAAGGAACTCTTAAGATTTCAAGATTTGAAACTTAAGACATAAACTGTGTTGATACTTGTTTGATTGGTGTTCCATTTGCTTGGGATTTGTGGCACTGGGGATTTAGCCTAGGCTAGCACTCTATCACTGAACTATATACTCAGTCCCTCACCCCTCACTTGCAAATAAAAATATCTAGTTCTACACCTGCTCATCTGCCATCCATTCCCTTTTCTTTCCTCTTAGCTCTTTACCAACTGGTATGGAGAAAATTTTGTAGTCCCTGCTACATAAAGAGTAGAAGGCATGAATATATACTACCTGCACAACCAACAAACAATAAAATGAACATTTATTGAGTACTTGTTCAACATACATCACTTTCAATTATTTACACTGAAAATTCTCTATAAATTGATACAATTATGCAAATTGTACAAATGGGCAATTTGGGAAATAATTTGTAAATATATTTGATAAGGATGATTCAATAATGGAAGGTGCAGTAAGTTAGAGTGAAAAATCTTGGTTTACATCCATAATTACCTCCTCCTTCAGCCATTGATTTGTTCATCAAACAAGAATTTTTGAAACCCTTTTATGAAAAAGACATGTTTTAGAAACTAAAGACACAGAAGTGAGCAATTTATAGCCCTTACCCTCAAGGAGTTACCAATATGGTAAGTAAAACACATAACAAAAGATTACGATTTGATAAGTGTAACAGTACATTATAGGACACGGAAGAAGGGATGTCTAAGATGCATCTTAACGGATGGGTAGGCACTGAACAAAAGTGGAGCTGAAGAAGGCAGAATAAAGATGCAGAAGCAAAACATGTGATATATTGGTGTAAACCTGAGAGGTCCATGCTCAATTACATGGAGTATGGTTTTACTTTTAAATTAATATATATTATTAACATATTTCATGGTTATAGCTTAATTTTAGAAGAACTATGATCCACAGAAAATTGAGCAGAAAGAGGTCCCACATATTCACTCTCCTCTCTTCCCTTAGCAGCTATTGATGGCTTTACTGCTCATAGTTTACGCTTTCAAGAATGTCATATAGTAGTAGATATACTTTTCAGCCTGGATTCTTTTACTTAATGATATGAATTTAAGTTTCCTCTGAATCCATATGTGGCTTGAAAGCCCATTTCTTCTTATTGCTGAGCAATAGTTCATTGTATGGCGATAGCACAACTTGTTTACCCAAACATTTGTTGAATAACATCTTAGTTGCTTACCATTTGGGTCAATAATGAATAATGTTGATAAAAGGCATCTTTATTCAAGTTGTGTGATTACACATTTCTAGATCCTCTGAGTAAATGTTTAGGAATGTGATTTCTGAGTCAGTTCCTACAGAATTGTCTAACTGGTCTCCCAAATGTGCCACATTGCATTTCCCCCAGCAGTGAACTGGCAGATCTTGGAACTTTATGTTCTCTCACAGATTGGATGTCAGTGTTTTAGATTTTACCCATTTGTGTACTGCTCTCTCATCATCTTAAACTGCAATTTCATCATGACAAATAATATCCTTTCTTCCCATCTTAATATCTTCTTTGGTTAAGTGTCTACTCACATCTTTTACCCATTTCTTAATTTGATTCTTTTCTGATTGTTGGGTTTTCTGTTTAGATGTTTGCCTATTTCTTAATTGAGTTCTCTGTTTTCTTCTTTAGTTTCAAATATCTTTTGGATAAAAGTAGCTTATAAAAACATGTGTCATGTGTTTTTGCAAATATTTCTCTGACTTCCTTTTGTTTTGTTTTACTTTTTGTTTTTTGTTTTTGTGTGTGTTATTTTTGACATTGTTTTGTTTTGTTTTTGGAGTCTGTGTGTCCCTGGCTGTCCTGGAACTCTCTCTGCAGACAAGGTTGGCCTTAAACTCAGAGATTTACAGTGCCTCTGCCTCCCAAGTGCACGAGCCACCATGCCCAGCATCCACAGCATTTTTAAAAGTTCACTTAATGATACCATTTTCTGAACAGGTTTTAATTTTAAGGAAAACCAACTTAACTTTTTTCCCTCAGGTTATACTTCTGGTTTTCTTTCTAAAAGCTCATTACCAAGCCCAAAGTTGACTAGAGGTATATTATGTTATCTCATAAGATTTTTATAATTTTGTGTTTGAGGTTTGGATCTCTGATCCCTTTTGAGTTAATTTTGTGAAAGGCATAAAGTCTGTGTCTAGATTCACTTGTCTGCATGTAGATGCCCAATTGTTCTAGCACCATGTATGAACCAATTATCAGTTTTCTGTGGTGTTGCCTTTTCTCCTTTGTCAAAGACCAACTGACTCTATCTTTAGGTCTATTTTTATGTTCTGTGTTCTTTTTCACTAATCTGTGTCTATTATTTCATCAATACCATGGTGGTTTGATTGCTATGGTCTTATAGTTAATTTTGAACCAAAGAATGGCAGGCCTCCAACTTTATTTTTATTCTGCAATATCATATTTGATATTCTATATCTGTTACCTTTCTGTATAAACTTTGGATTCTTTTTTTTAAATTCTTTTTATTGAGCTATATTTTTCCTCTACTACCCTCTCATCCTCCCGCCTCCCCTTCTACCCTCTCCCATGGTCCCCATGCTCCCAATTTACTCAGGAGATCTTGTCTTTTTCTACTTCCCATGTAGATTAGATCCATGTATGTCTCTCTTAGGGTCCTCTTTGTTGTCTAGGTTCTCTGGGGTTGTGAATTGTAAGCTGGTTTTTCTTTGCTTTCTGTCTAAAAGCCACTTATGAGTGAGTACATATGATATTTGTCTTTCTGGGTCTGGGTTACCTCACTCAATATGATTGTTTTACAGATCCATCCATTTGCCTGCAAATTTCAAGATGTCATTATTTTTTTCTGCTGTGTAGTACTCCATTGTGTAAATATACCACATTTTCCTTATCCATTCTTTTGTGGAGGGGCATTTAGGTTGTTTCTAGGTCCTGGCTATGATAAATAATGTTGCTATGAACATAGTTGAGCACATGTCCTTGTGGATTGAGCATCCTTTGGGTATATGCCCAAAAGTGGTATTCCTGGGTTTTGAGGTAGGTTGTTTCCTAAGTTTCTGAAAAATCACCATACTGATATCCAAAGGGGATACCAGTTTGCACTCCCACTAGCAATGGAGGAGTATTCCCTTTACCCCATATCCTCTCCAGCATAAGTTGTCATCAGTGTTTTTGATCTTGTCCATTCTTACATGTGTAAGATGGAATCTTAGAGTTGTTTTGATTTGTATTTCTCTGATGACTAAGGATGTTGAACATTTCCTTAAGTGTCTTTCAGCCATTTTAGATTCATCTGTTGAGAGTTCTCTGTTTAAGTCTGTACCCCATCTTTTATTGGATTATTTGTTCTTTGATGACCAATTTCTTGAGTTCTTTGTATATTTTGGAGATCAGCCCTCTTGTTGCAAGAAGGGGTTGCTTGTTCATCCTGGCCTCCTGGCTAGCTTAGCCCCGAAATAACCACACAGAAATTGTATTAATTAAAACACTGCTTGGCCCATTTGCTCTAGCCTCTTATTTGCGAACTCTCACATCTTGATTTAACCCATTTCTATTAATCTGTATATTGCCATGTGGCAGTGGCTTACCGGGAAAGATTCAGCATGTCTGACTCTGGCAGCTCTATGGCGGCTCCTTCTCTCTCCACCTTTCTTCCTCCCAGCATTCAGCTCTGTCTTCTCCGCCTACCTAAGTTCTGCCCTATCAGGCCAAAGTAGTTTCTTTATTCAGTAACCAATGAGAGCATCACACAAACAGAAGGACCTCCTACACCATTTCCCCTTTTCTGTTTAAACAAAAAGGAAGGCTTTAACTTTAACATAGTAAAATTACACATAACAAAACAGGTATCAAGCAAAAACTACAGTTACAATATTTATATCTATTTTATCTTTTATCATAACTGAGGAAAACTATAACTATAACTATAAATTCTTCAACTCCATCAAAGACTCCAGATGGATATAATATTGCCTAGGTAAACAGGAAGTTCATTGTAAGCAACTTCCAAAACTCTAGAAATGACAGAGACATCTCGCTGCCTAGACAGTCACCCAAAGTTCTTCTATACTGTTGGGGCATCATCCATCTTTAGCCTACAGGCCAATAGTATCCAGCAGACTTTTCCTTCACAAGTCAGAAAATTCAAAGAAAACACTATACATAATCCAGACTCTATGTGAATTTTCCATTTTTACATGGCTTATTTTTCTTTACTCCTTTTAATCTATGACTATCTGTACTCTGTCTCTTTAAAGACTTTACCCTTTTTTTTAAAGCATTAACTCTATTTTATGACTCTATATACTCTTTTTCTTCTCTCTCCCAAGCCTATGTATATATATCCAACACTGTGACCCATTTAGAGGTCTTTTATGTCTGAATCTGTGGGGTATTGTGAATCTGTAATTCTTTACTGTCCAGGAACACTTCTTAAAATGCAAAGTGCTTCTTAAAAATTTACATTGCACCATTAGTAGGGATAATATGGTACCACCTGTTTGCCTACCCAGTCAAATACGTAAGCTGCGCTATTATTATGATAGATATGGTAGTTCCTGCTGGCTCTGCACAATCCAGCATGGCGGAGCCACTTGTGCCTCTGAGCCGCGTGCACTGCACCACTACCAGGCACACAGGGAGTCCAGTAGGCATCAAGCAAGCCATAGCACTTTACTCACAAACCTCATCCAAATGCTCTGTCTCCTGCAAGAGCAGCATAGCCCAGAAAGCCAGCATTTTAAAATTGCTTGGCTTTTTTTTCTCTCTTGTGTAAAATTAAGCCCTCTTAGGTTTTTAAGTGGATTTATTCCATCACATTGGTGCCAATTGTTGCACGAGGGCCCGCTTATTCACCCTCTGTCCAATGTGGGGTTGGTGAAGGTCTTTTCCCATTATGTGGGCTGCTGTTTTTTCTTGTTGACCATGTCCTTTGCTTTACAAAAAGCTTCTCAGCTGCCGAATTTTATTTAAGATATTTCCTACATCTATTGATATGACTGGTTTTCCTCTTTAGCTTACTGATATAGGATAAATTGAATTGATTAATTTCTAAGTTAATCTAGCCTTATAAATAAGGAATAAATCTTCCTGGTTGTTGTCTCATTCCATTTTCTGTTATTGTAATAAAATGTCTAGAGCTAGAAAATTTATTTTAAGAATGTATAGTTAGTTCATTTGTTTTTCAGTTAACATTGGCGTGTGTATAGGGGTTAGTTTTTGTCAACTTGACACAAGCCAGAGTCACCTGGAAAGAGAGTATCCCACAAGCCTGTAAACATGGTTCCTGCCTCTTCTCCTTCTTGAATTCTCTCAGTGATGGACTGTGATTGGGAGGTGTAAGCCAAATAAACCCTTTCCTCCTCAAGCTATTTTTGGTCAGTGTTTTAACACAGCAAGAGAGAAACAAACTAGAATAGTAAACGATGCCAGAGAGTAGGCTCTTGCTATGATGGACCTCACCATGTGGCTTATATGCCTTGGAATGTTTTGTGGGAAGAAGGAGGAGAATTTTGGAGTTTTAATCTAGAAAAACCATTGAATACTCAGAGTTTAATGAATTTGGAAGATACTGTTAGGAGAAATGCAGGTGATGGAGGTCTGACTTGTGAAGTTTCAAAGAAGCAAAGACTCTTAACTGGTTTGTTCATGTGATATTTTGGATTGGAGAATCCATGGAAGTAAAACATTTGTATAACTGGGAATGAGGTCTGTATCTCATGCCCTGCACACACACACACACACACACACACACAGAGAGAGAGAGAGAGAGAGAGAGAGAGAGAGAGAGAGAGAGAGATCTCCAAATGGATTTAGGATCTCAATGTAACACTTGAAACTCTGGAATTGCTAGAACTCATAGGGAGTACACAACAAGACATGATCACAGATACAAGCTTTCTGAATAAGACACTGGTTTCTCAGAAAATAAGGGTAACAACTGACAAATGGAACCTTATTAAATTAAAAAGCTTTTTTATTGCAACAGAAATGGTTAATTGAGCTAAGAGGCAACCTGGAAAATGGGGGGCAGACCTTTGCCAGCTATAAACCTGACAGAAGATTAATTTATAGAAGATACAAAGAACTCAAAACACTTAAACTTTAAGAAAACAACACTATCTATGGACTATGAAATTGAATAGAGTTCTCAAAAGAGGAAATAAAATATGGCTAATAAACACATTTAAAGGTGTTCAACATCTCTAGCCATCAGGTAAATAAATGTAAGTCAAAACCCAGTTTGAGAGTCCATCTCACCCCAGACACCACGGTCCTTAAGAAGAAAACAAGTGACAACAAATACTAGTAACCATGTAGGGAAGAGACTGTTGGTGGGGTGTAAACATGTACAGTCGCTGTGGAAATCAGTGTGTATTCTTCTCAGAAAACTAAAAATGGATCTGCCACATGACCCAGCTATACTATTTTTGGGTGTATGCCCAAAGGATTCTGTGACAGCAATACCTGCACATCTATCTATGTTCATTCATGACTTCTTCACAATAGCTCGAAAAAAAAACAAACAAATCAGCCTCAACTTTGTGCTGGCTGCTTTTTTTGGCTTGACACAAGTGAGAGCTACTCGGGAAAAGGAAACCTCAAATGAGAAAATGCACCCAACTAGATTGGGTGGACCCATTCTATGGCAGGGTGGTGCTACTCCTGAGCAAATTATCCTGAGTTGTATAAGAAAGCAGACTAAGCAAGCCATGAACACCAAGCCAGTAAGCATTCTCTATGGCTTCTGCTTCAGTTTCTGCTCCTGCCTTGAGTTCCTGCCCTGACTTCTTCCATCAATGATGAACTGGTGTGACCTTAGGTTGTAAGCTGAAATAAACCTTTTTCTCCAAGCTGCTTTAGATTGTAGTGTTCTATTATAGCAATAGAAACCCCAAATAAGACTTATGTCCATCAACTGATAAAGGCATAATGAAAATTTATGATATACTTTCACAATGAAATTTTCTATTCAGTACTAAAGATGAAATTATGACTATTTTAGGAAAATTGATGGAACTGAAAAAATATATACTGAGGAAAAGACCTAGAAAGATAAATACTGTGTGTTCCCTCCCATATGTAGATCATAATTTCAGAATTTTAGATTTTTGTGTTTAACTTAGAATATCTACAGGGAACAGGGGGTTATATAAGGGCCTAGGTTGGGAAAAGAGGCCTGAATGGGAGAAACAGTAGAACTCATGTGAAATGAAAGTACAGGGGGAGAGATTAATAGGGTGGCAATGTTTAAATGGGAAGGAGCCAGGAAGGACAAAGGACAGGAGGAGAGAGAGACAGAGAGTTAAGCAAAACTAAGGATATAAGAAGATCTATGAACATCTCCCTATGAGTTGTTGATCAAGAAATTCTCACAGCCCTCCTAAGCAACACAGGCTATTGCCATCATTCTTGGTTTCCCACCAGAACTAGACAGGAAGACTCTGTAACTGAAGACATCACATACCTTGGTTGTATGACATAGACAAATGAAGCTGGAACTTAACTGGAAACTCCCTCCCTATTGGCTACCATATATTGTGCCAGAAGATGCAATGTAGGATGCTAGGGGAGAAAACTCGCCAATACAAAACTCATCAACACTTTCACCTAGATGCAGATCTTGTGTCCTATCATACCACTTACCCTCCAAGACGTGTCCATTGGTGCAACAGTTGATGAGTAGTATGAGGGTAAATAAGCACTCTGTGATAAATTTGAGACCTGTTCCACAGAAGAATTCATGCCTGATGCTATAAACCGTGTTTTAAAAAAGACTCTTAGAGTTTTCTAATATTGTTTTGCTAAATGAACATGGCAGCAAACCACTTTCTAAATATTTGTATTTATATTTATACCCATATACACAGGGTATTCTCAGCCTTGGGGAAACTTCTTTTTATATAAATAGCAGTGAGAGACGACTCATAGCTGAGAATAAGTAACTGTTGAGTACTCAGGCCTAAACAATACCACTGCTTCTATGGCTCAGGGAACATCATGACTGAGGTGTAGAAAGAATATAAGAACCAGATGATAGGGAGAAGGTTTGTAAAATGCTCCCTTCTGGGCATGATCCAGTTATTGCAGTTGCGAGCTCAGAGCAGCTGCAGTTGTCTGCACTGGACCTGCACAAAACAGAGTCTGTTAGCAATCCATCATGAGGGAGAGAAGTACATATGGCTCACTGGCCCCTGGAAAGCTATTGGCTATTTACAGAGGTTAGGGAAGGGAGTCCTTGTCTCCAGCTGTGTAGTCGCTGATGAGCCCACTGTGCTCCGGTGGATAGTTCAATATCCACCATCAAATGGACAGCCCTGGCTATCGCTTGCTTCATGAATCCATAAGCCATAACTATTGAATATATTTCCTATTATTATTTTGAACAAAACTGTTATCTACTAAATTGAGAATAAAAGATAAAGTGTTTTAAGGCATATTACTTCCTGAAATTTATTATTTTTAGTTTTAAAAATAAAATTTAACTGCATAATTCCCCCTTCCCTTTCTTCCCTCCTTCTCTCCCTGTTCTTCCTTACCTTGCTTTCTTCCAAAATCATGGCCTTTTTCTTTGTTACATATATAAACACTTAAATAAGTCAGTGCAAGCTGTTGAGTCCATTTGTGTTGTGTGTGTATATATGACTTCAGGGCTGACCACTTGGTCTTGGATAACCAATTAAGGGGCTCATCCATGGGAAGAACTATTTCTTCCCCTCCACAGTTGTTAGTTGCCTGTGTTTCTTTGTCTGGGTTAGGCCTATGAGATTTCCCCCTTCCATATTAGCATGCCTATTTGTCTTGTAGTTCTTTAGATCTCATTTCTCTATCTTGCTTTATCTCTTCTCTGACTCACTTCCCTTCTTTATGTAGATCCAAGTTTCTGACCTGTGTCATATATTCCTTTTCTGTTAACATTTGTTTCAAGGTATATCTACTGGCAAAAAAGTTCCTCAATGTTTGTTAAAGAGTCTATTTCTCTGTTTTTTAAAGAAGAATTTCATGGGATACAGAATTCCAGTGTGTTTGTTTTACTTCACTGATCCTGGGTCTCAAGTAAAGATGAAGTATGTAGTGTTCCCTGGTAGAGCAGATGAGGAATCAGAAGGAAACTCACTTTCTTTATGATCACTGGAACTAGAATCTCATTGGGCCATGCTAACCCATTATTCTATCATTAGGCATTCTTTTCCTAGTGACCGAAAAGCAGACTGTGTGCACATGTTGATCAAAGCCTGTCTCATCTCAATTTTACTCTTATCAAAGCAGTCCGAACTACTTCACAGCTATCTGCCCCACTCTGATATATCTGCAGGGTTTTGCATCTAGAAAGTATGACCATTACAAATAGGGGGGATTGGAAGGATATAGAAATGTTGGTTCTTATCGTGAAACCCATATGTGACAACGGTAATACTTCCAATTAGGTAAGAATGAGTTTCTGAAGCATATTAAGAAAACAGATGAGCTTATCTTATAGATTATAGAATTGAGAAGGAGCTATTGATTTGGTCTCTCTTACTTAGTGCTTCTAGTATGAGATAGCTCTAGCTCCCTAGCATGGCCTTGAAGAGAAAGGAGTGGATGTGACAGTTATAGGGGCTGAGCTTAGAGGCCCATGTTGGAATTCATAAGAATGATTTATTGGCCATAGCGAGTGATGTTAGAACAAAAAGGAATCCTTATATTGTTGAGATGATGTACTCATTAGTGCTTGTGGGAAATGTGATATAATCTAATAACAATCTCATCTATACTTTTGTGTCCCCCACAAGGGATATGACAAATTGCTTACTAAGCAGTTCTATGGGAGCCTTCTGTGACCAGAAAAGAAGTAGAAGAAAGGATTTTGAGCACCCTTTTTATAGTATATTATATTTATTATAATTTTTAATTATATTAAAACTCAAAACAACATAAATGCCCATCACAGATGATTAATTAAATGCTTCAATATTGAAAACAACAGTGTAACTAGAAAGAATGAGACACAGGGTACTAAAAGTGGTGAATGTGATAAATTATATCATTGCATAGAAGAAAACAGTGAAATGACACCACTGTGTATAATTAACATATGCTAATAAACTAAAGAATCAGTTGAAAGTAAATTTGAAAAATATTAACAAACGTAATATAGAAATACAATTATACAATTATTTAGATAGAAAAAGAAAAATTGAAGATGTTGCCTAGTGTATTCAAGTCCTTTGTTTTGATCAATAGCACTGCAAAAACAGGCAAATACTTTTCATACAAAAAGAACAACAAACAATATTTTAATTTGATCACATTAAATAAGAATTTATATTTATATGCCTACAAGCTTTCTAAATAAGCATAAAAAGTTAAACATGCTTATTAATGGGCACTTTATATTTCTCTCATCCTTTTTTTAGTTTTTGTCTTCTATCCTTTTTTATTTTTATTATTTTTTATTTATCTTATTGATTTTTATTGAGCTCTACATTTTTCTCTGCTCCCCTCCCCTTCAATCCTCCCACAAGGTCCCCATGCTCCCAATTTACTCGGGAGATCTTGTCTTTTTCTATTTCCCATGTAGATTAGATCTATGTATGTCTCTCTCTTAGGGTCCTCATTGTTGTCTAAGTTCTCTGGGATTGTGATTTGTAGGCTGGTTTTCTTTGCTGTATGTTTAAAAACCATTTATGACTGAGTACATGTGATAATTGTCTTTCTGTGTCTGGGTTACCTCACTCAAAATGATGTTTTCTAGCTCTATCCATTTTCCTGCAAAATTCAAGCCGTCATTGTTTTTTCTGCTGTATAGTACTCCATTGTGTAAATGTACCACATTTTCCTTATCCATTCTTCAATCGAGGGGCATTTAGGTTGTTTCCAGGTTCTGGCTATGACAAACAAAGCTGCTATGAACATAGTTGAGCACATGTCCTTGTGGCACAATTGAGCATCCTTTGGATATATACCCAAAAGTGGTATTACTGGGTCTTGTCTCTGATCCTTTTTTATGTGTGTTTTACATGTAACAAGAATGTCTGCTATAAAAATTGAAAACCTTTTTTAATTTTAAAATGTTTTCATTTTAATATGGTTTTTTATTAATTCTTTGAGAATTTCATGCAGATGTGCATGCAATGTATTTTATCCTATTTACTCCCACTTCTTCTCTTAACTCAGCCCAACCCCCTGGCAGCTTCCTGTCCCTCCTTTTTTCATTTTACTATATATTTTATTTACTTTTATTAGTTCTTTGAGAATTTTGTACAATGTGTTTTGTTAATATTCTCCCAACTCCTTCCAGATCCACCCTCTTTCTCTACCCAACCAATTCTGTGTCTTTTTTTTTTAACGCATCAGGTACAATTTGTGCTATCCAAATACTCTTGATGTATGGCCTTCCACTGGAGCATGGTCAAGCAGCAGGTGCCACACACTTAAAGAAAACTGACTCTCACTCTCCCAGCAGCTTTCAGTTGCCAACAGCTGCCTAGCTAGGGGTATGACTTCATACACAGCTCCCCATTCGCTGTTGGGATTTTATCTGGATTGAGCTTCTGAGGGTCTTGTGCATGCTGTCTCAACTGCTGTGATATCATATGTGCAATTGCCCTCTGTCTCCAGAAAACAGTTTCCTTGTATTTACCCACCATATCTGGCCCTTAAAGTCTTTCTGCCCCCTCTTCTTCCACAGTGATCCCTGAGTCTTGGGATCAGCAGTGATACAGATTTCTCATTTAGGGTTGAACATTCTG
Source organism: Ondatra zibethicus (assembly GCA_004026605.1). Taxonomy (NCBI): domain Eukaryota; kingdom Metazoa; phylum Chordata; class Mammalia; order Rodentia; family Cricetidae; genus Ondatra; species Ondatra zibethicus. The sequence goes on along the minus strand of PVIU01016626.1, from coordinate 644 downwards.
CAGACTCATTCGCTGCACCTTGAGCAGTCTGGCCTCTATGTTAATTACTCTCTACTACAAAAAGAAATTTCTCTGATGAGGGTTGAGAGAAGCATTAATCTATGGGTATAAACTGCAAGTCAGAGTCAGTTTAATGCTTATGCCCACTTAGCAGAATAATAGTAGTAGGCTCTCCTCTGGGGCCTGCAACCTTTTTAAACACAATTTCTTGGTCTGCATAATTGTGCCGGGTATAGGTTTCATCTTGGGAGTGGGCCTTAAGTTCAATCAACAAGTGATTGGTTACTCTCATGACATTCATACCATAATTGCACCAAATGGACATGTCTTACCAGGCCGGTTGTAACTCTCAGTGTTGACAGCTGGGGTGAGATTGAGGATTACTTTTCTGGTGGCATGCATCACACCTTCTAGACTATAAAAGCTAACCAGAAGGCATGAAGTTTCCAGGTATTAGCTTGATTTCTATGTGTTCTATGACTCAAATATGTGGTCCCTTCAGCAAAAAAGTCTTATCATAAAGTTCTGAAAGATAGCCTAGAGTCTATAATATTCAGGAGTGGGGTATCTAAAGGACCTCACTAGCCAACAACTCCAGAAGAGGTAACTCATTCTTGGCACTGAACGTTTTATTTGTTAACCTA
>PVIU01016625.1:0-44292 GCA_004026605.1 Ondatra zibethicus | reverse complement strand
GACGTTGTCACAGAGAAGCAAGAATGGGTGTGGGTTGAGGTACTTACAGAAACTCATTCCAGACCTTGAACACTCAGCAGAGTGCTATTCTGACCTCTAGGCTCTCAAAAGCTACACATAGCCCTGCTGTAAGTGCAAATTCATGTCTGTGCGCGGACTCGGCTGTCCTTCACTAGGATAGGAGTGATTTTATTGGCGGTAGGTTACTGTATGAATTCTGCTGCTCTGCCAGTGACTTAAGATGGATCATTCCCTGTTTTGAGGAGAATCTTAGTCAAGACATATACCTTTCTTTAATAGCCTCTGTTGTCTTAGCTTCCTGGAGGCGGGTTCCTGCCCTCCTTTCAGGGTTGGGAGTTATGTTTAGATAGGTGACATATATAAGGTTATAGTCTAATACTATGATTTATGCTTTTTCTGTATTATAAAAGTCATCCCCCTCCCCCAGTTTAGTTGTATCCATTCTAGAAGTAGATTGATTTTTACAGGCAGCAGCTGCAGTTATATTGGAAAAAGGACATAAAGCAGGAACCTAAGGTTAGATAAACATGAATGAATGATCTTAGTACATACTAAAAGGACCTTTGAAGATTACAGGTGAGGAAAATGAGATCAGAATCCTGACTTTTCATATTTCACATAGTTAAAACATAAGCAAAGAATTCAGACCTTGGGGCTTGGAAGATGACTCAATTGTTAAGTTTGACCCTCAGAATCCACATAGAGAACAGCAGGCATAGGGTGGGGTGTGGCTCAGTGGGTGAACTGCTTGCTCTGCGAGCCTGAGAGCCTGAGCTGGATCCCTAGCATCTGCATGGAAAGCCAAGAATGGTGACAGCTATCCTGGTACTGTGGGAGTGGGGACAGGTGGCTCCCCAGGGCTTGCTAGCTCAGACTAGTTGTTTTAGCCGGTGTTCTACTGCTGTGAAGAGACACCATGACCAAAGCAACTCTTAAAAAAGAAAGCTTTTATTTGGGAGCTTGCTTACAGTCTCAGAGATGTGCAGAGAGCATGGTGTCAGGCAGGCATGGTGCTGGAGAAGTAGCTGAGAGTTACATCCCACTTCACAAGCAGAGGGAAACAGAGATAGACAGGGCCTGGCCTGGGCTTTGGAAATGTCAAAGCCCCACCCTCAGTGGCACACTTCCTGCAGTAAGGCCATACTGACTTCAACAAGGCCATACCTCCTAATCCTTTCAAACAGTACCACTCCCTGAGTCTGTGGGGACCATTCTTAATCAAACTACCACACTAGCTAAAGCAGCAAGCTTCAGGTTCAGTAAGAGACTGTGTCTCAAAAATAATAAGGTAGGACGCTGTAGAAGAAAGATATCCCTGCATCAGTCTCTGGCTTCCTTACACACTCATACAGGCAAGTGCGCGCATGTGTGTGCGTGTGCGTGTGTGTGTGCGTGTGTGTGTGTGTGTGTGTGTATACAAAGCCAGGCATGGTAATATATGCTTGTAATCTTAGTACTGGGGAAGCAGAGTTAGAGGGATCCCTAGGGCCCACTGACCAACCAGTAAGTTCCATGTCAACAAAAAACTGATTAAAAAAAAGTTATATGGGGACTGGAGAGATGGCTCAGCAGTTAAGAGCATTGACTGCCCTTTTAGAGGTCCTGAGTTCAATTCTCAGCAACCACATGCGTTCGGATGCCCTCTTCTGGCCTGCAGGCATACATGCAGATAGAGCACTCACAAATAAAATACATAGATAAATAAAATTTTAAAAGAAAAGAAAAAGAAATTAGATGGTTCTTAAGAAATCCTCTAGCCTCCACGGGCATGTACACACATATGCATAAACACCCATACAAATTTGTGTACATACACAAAACACGCAAATGAACAGCGCAGATTCTGACCTGACTCCAGTGTGGTTCCTTCACTTTGATTCTTCTTCCTCTTTGCTCTCGTTTACCCTCAGAGTTCCTAGATGCCTCTAGGTTTGTGCACTTCACTCTAAGCAGCCTTTGGATATATTGGAAAGGTCAGTAGTGCTTCAGCAGGAGGGAGTACTGTATCTCATCTCGTATTTTCCTGGACTATGCTGAGGTCCTGAAATGTATTCAAGGACTGTTCCCCAGCTCTATGGCACCTACACCGGTGGTAGAGGGAGAAGTGCTTGTTAGGTGTCAGCTCCTGCTACAGTGGTATTTTTATTTTTTATTTTTTATTTTTTTTAGATTTATTTATTTATTTTGTTTACAGTGTTCTGTCTGCATGTGTGCCTGCAGGCCAGAAGAGGGCACCAGACTTCTTTACAGATGGTTGTGAGCCACCATGTGGTTGCCAGGAATTGAACTCAGGACCTCTGGAAGAACAATCAGTGTTCTTAACCTCTGAGCCATCTCTCCAGCCCCAACAGTGGTATTTTTAAAATGACAATTTAAAGCCAGCCTGTATAAACCTACGAAGCCTTGTACTTGTACAAGTAATGACTTTACTTGGAACTTTAATTCATGGCATGTGGATCAGGCTGAGAAGAAACTGATGCCACCAAGATGGTGATGCACGATTGCCTTCTCATAGGTCTTCTTCATCATTTTGCCTTGAAAATATGTGTTTCACTTTGTATTCTAAGATCATTGAAGGTCATTACCCTTTATAGTTCCATTTTCCACTCGATGATTGCTGTTTCAGCATCAGAAATCCTATGTTCAGTGGGACTTCTCTTCACTTGAGTTTCAGCTTCTCTTTCACAGATTCCTTCCAAAACCCTATAGATCCTCTTTGGTTCAGGAGTGCAGGTGAGTTCAATAGTTTTTCCTTCCCAGTTAACAAGTTTAAATTGTATCTTTAAAAATGAGTCATCGAGCTGGGCAATGGTGGTGGCACACACCTTTATTCCCAGCATTTGGGAGGCAGAGGCAAGCGGACCTCTGTGCGTTACAGGGTGACCAGGGCTACACAGAGAAATCCTGTCTCGAAAAACCTCAAAAAAAAAAAAGTCATTTAAGAAATGTTTCAGTTTTCCTTTATGTAATGCATGTGGCATAAAGTCATCAGAATGCTGTTTGGGATAAAAGAGACCTTAGAATTTCCTCCAGTCCAGTCCCTGGTCTTACAGATAGATAAGTGATCTCTAGACACAGAACAGAAAGGTTTTGCTCAAGGCTGTCCTATCACTACCAGTCCAGGATAAACTTGAAAAGCGAACAGGGATGGTTATTCAGACTGCTGTTTGCAGAAGCACCTTTGCCTTCTCTTTAACAAAACTGAGGTGTCAGGAAGAGCTTCCCCACGAAATTTAAACTTCTATAGTCCTTTCAGTAGGCATTCTGGTAAGCAAAGGCATTCTTTGGTTTTTCAGTTACATTAGTAAGCATTTTAAAAGACATTTATTAAGCACGCAGCTCTTGAGGGGAACACTGTGATAGAAGTACAAAGATGGTTCTTTCTTTCTTTCCAGAAACTCACCTTGTGGTTGTTGTGCTTAACCCCAGCACTGGGGAGGCAGAGGTGGCAGGTTTCAGAGTTCAAGGCCAGCCTAGAGAATCACACAGAAACCCAGTCTTGAAAAACCAAAAAAGAAAACAAAAACAAACAAAAAACCCACTACACTAGGAGACATTTTTAGAAGTAAATGTAATGTCATCCATGTTTTATTCAAAAAATGATTGCTGAGGTAGCAACAGTGTTAGGTTTTCGTCTCAACTCCCTTTTCATCTGCCAGCCATTTTTGTTAACACCTAGTCCTCAGGGTTGGCAGAGAGGAGTGAGGAACAGACCGGGCCTGCTGAAGTGTGTTTCCTACCTTGTACTGTCCTTCCAGCACTTCTGGAACTCATCTCTATCTGTGCTTCCCGTTCCCTTTGCAGCTATAGCAGAGACTACGTGGTAGAAGGGGAGCCCTACGCTGGTTATGACAGACACAATGCAGAGGTGGCAGCCTTCCACTTGGACAGGTATGTGTAATCTCTTACATTTCCTTTTCGTCATCTCTTTCAGAGAGAACTTGTGTACTTCCTCAAGAAGTGAGTGATGGGGGGGAGCAGGAGAAGGGGAGGGTGGGGGAACTGTGGTTGGTATGTAAAATGGAAATTGATGTAGCAATAATGTGGGCGTGTTCCCTGTTTATAACTTATGAATTAGTGCCATTGTGAATACCTAATATTTGGATGCTGTCAGAAAACTGCAATAAATCTTTAAGTGTACCAAATCTAGATCTTCTGCAAGAGCAGCAAGTGCTCCTAGCCAGAGCTGTCTGTCCAGCCAACAGGGTTAAATATTTTTAATCCCAGATTTTTACTTCCTATTACTTCACTTCATTCTTGGCATGCTTTATGTCATCATGGTTGAAGCTATTAATGAATTGGGCCTCCTAGCCTTGCTGTTTTGTTTCTGTTGTAAGGAATACTGACTTATCACCACACCTGAAAATACATACATGGAATTTAGAATGTGTTTTGTTGTTTTTTATACAAAATATATACAACTTCAAAAGAAACAACAAAATCACCATGAATTCTAATATATAACCAGTACTTAGTTGTGACATACACCTCTACTTGCCATACAAAGGAGACAAAGACATGAAGACTTGGGAGTTCAAGACTGGTTTGGGCTACATAGTGAGATTAAAACAATCTCTGCATAGCAAGATGTCTCAGAAAACAGGATGCAGGGCTCTCTAGAAAGAGTGATACTGCTTTTACAGGCACCTCTTAGCCACACTCTGGTATCCCAGTTCCTACTCACAGGTACTCTTTCAGTCTGCCGTAGTGACAAACACTGTAAGACATGATTGTGCGCTAGGGCAGGAGGTGACTCCGGTAGAGCATTTGCTTAGAGGAAACCCCAGCCATGAAGGGACAACAGAAGAAAAAGAAGCTTTTTAAAAACATACGAGGAAATCAGAAAAGAAAAGGCAAATTTTTGTCTTTTTCTGGACTAGGAAGAATTTCTCCTATTTTTCCACACACACATTGTAGTAGAATATGGTCCTCACCAACACAGAGGACTGGGGCTGGAGCTTTGTAGTAAAGAGCATTTGTTGCTCCTCCTGAGGACCTGGGTTCGATTCCCAGCTCCCATACAACCATCTGTAACCCCAGTTTCAGGAAATCCAGCAGGCATGCAAATTGTGTACATACATGTAGGTAAAACATTCATACATATAAAGTAAAATAAAGTATTTTTAAAAAGAACAAGCAGAACTGAACATGTGGTACACGCCTGTAATTCTTGAGCTTAGACAGCTACGGGAGGAGAAGCAGGAGTTTGAGGCTAGCCTAGTCTACTGTTTAAAAAAGACTAAAATGGATAAATAAATACTGTAAGTAGTTAAAATAATTGCAGTTACTAGTGCTAATAAATATGAGACAGGTTTCTTGTCACTAGCAATATTTAAAAATCCCTTTGAAACCATAGCTCACTATTTTCACCTGCTGAAATGACAAAGATTTTTTTTTAAGGATAATGTTTTATTGTTAGCAATATATTGAATTCATATGCTGCTAAAAGCATTGTTAATGTTTTGTATCAGAAAGTTTACTGTTCATAGCTTTTAAATGAATAACTACCTTTTGGTGCATATATCTAAGATATTTCTAGGAAGTACTATGAAAATGAAAAAGAAAAAAATATATAGATACATATTGTACTAGCATTTTTTTAGTAGAAAAACTTGATAGGAACTTAGTAACTCTAGATAGGGAAAAATTAAATGAGTGTTTTTAATACTATTTATGTTTGCAGTCTTTTAAAGGAATTACATGCAGGGTTGGTTACGTCCAACTCCTCATTTAATGGCAGACTAGAATTAGACCGTTCAAACTTTCTGGTTTCTGTTTATTGGACATCAGCATACTATGAAAAGAGCCTTGCTTCCTCACTTCTGGGTCACTACACCTAGCATAGTAAATTTCATCAGTGTAATGTATGTAAAGCAATATATCATTATTTTATTTTGTAACCTCCTCCCCCCATTATTGGCAAAATACATCCTTTCATAACATTAGTTTGTTAAGTAGTAAAATATTCTCTATATAGGTATGGTTACTATCAAGCCAGGTGTGATGGCTTATTCCTGTAATCCCAGCACTTGAGAGGCTGAGACGAGAATTGCCTTGAATTCACAGGTAGCCTCGGCTACAGTAAGATCCTGTTTAGAAAGAAAGAAGATAAGCTAAGTGCATGTGATGTTTATACATACCTGTGTGTTTATGCAACTATGAGAGAAATTGCTATTACAGAATGTGAGTTGCCAGGCTTGAGAATTAGGATGATCTTAGTTTCAAGTTCTGAACCTCCGAAATTTTCTTTAGGGGATTTTTTTTTTTTAACCAGGAAATGTCATTTTAAAAGGAAGTAATAGGTGTGGTGGTGTATAACTTTAGTCCCAGCTCTTGGAAGTCAAAGGCTCCCTGAGTTCAAAGCCACAGTGGTCTACCTAGTGGTTCTAGGTCAGCCAAGGCTGCATAGGTAAGACACTGTCTCAAAAACCAACAGAGCACCCTGGTACGCCATGTGGCTGGCAGGGAGAGGACTCAACCAAGAGATGCCCAGGACTCTAGCCTCAGACCATGATACAGCAACAGCTCCATGTTGTGCCATACATATGGCTGGGGCACGATTCAACCAAGTACTGCCTGTAGCCTATGGTACTGGGCAGTCGGGCGCTGTGATAGTAAACTAGTACAGGGTGGGGAGGTGGAAAAGAGAGTGGTGGAGTGGTTCATGGGCTGGAGAGAGAGGCAGGTCTGAAGAGGCGATGGTGGTGATAAACAGGCTAATGGGAATGACCTGCTTGCCTCCTGAGTCCAAGGTAATGCCCAACCTGGCTATTGCCAAGGGCCAATCTTGGTCTGAGGCCCTGAAGCAGCTAGGCAGGCATGACTTGATGTCTGTGGCTCCTGTAATCACTGAAGGCCGTGCAGAGGCCTATGGTCTGGGGGCCAGGTAGGTGTCCAAAGCCCATGGCGATCTGAGTAGCCTGCTCTGCAACCTGGGCCCATGGTGATATTCGGACCCGGGCTGCTGCTGAGGATCATGCCTGGGTCTGTGGTCCTACCACAGCCAGGTTCTGTGTTGATATCCCATGTTGATGGCCCATGGTACCACCAAAGGCCACATAGATTTCCAGGGTCTAGGTCACAACCTGTGACTATGTTGGTGTCCAAGGGCTGTGCCGCCATCAGGTCATGCTGAGTTGAGTGGCCAGTACTGTTGACTGGGGCCAGGGTATCATCCAGGTCAGGGCTACTACTGAGGGCCATGTCTGGGTCTGTGGCCCTACAGCAGCCAAGGTCTGAGCTGATGTCCATAGCTCCTGAGACCATTGAAGGCCATGTCAGTGCCAGCGGTCTGGGCTGCCACCTAGGGCCATAATGATTTCTGAGCCTAGGCTGTGGCCTAGGACCATGTCTGGGTCTGTGGTCCTACCACAGCCAGGGCTTGTATTGATGTCCATGGCCCATGTTGCCACCAAAGGCCACAGCCCTTGGGCATGCACTTCACCTGGGCAGCACTCTAGAGCTAATCCAGTTGTCAGGGACACTGGTGAGCTGGCCCTGGGGGCATGAGAACAGCAGAGTTGACTCCATCCCCCCTTGTCTACCATGTGGTGGCATAGGTGAGAGAAAGATGACCTCCCCTTCTGACCCCTTGCTACCCATGGTGGGTGAGAGGGCTAGCCCTGGGATCATGAAAGGTGGAAAACTAGCCTTGTCCCTTACCAGCTGCAGCTAACCCTGTTGTTAGGACTTGAAGATACTGGTGAGTCAGCCCTGAGGGCTTAAAACAGGAGATCTGACCTCCCTGCTCACACCCCCCACCCTCCCCCACACACTCCCACCCCCCACCACCATGTATTCCCCCTATAAGCATAGAGAAAGAGAGTAAAGGGGGGGCTTGCTTGGGCATAACAATGGAGTTGGCCCGGGTGGTGTAGGAATGGGTGAGCTGGACCTGAGGGCCTGAGAGCAAGAGAACTGACCCTGCTCTTTGCTGCAGGCTGTGCTGGTGGACTGGTGGAGGCAGTGCTGGAGAGCTCACCTGGGTGGTAACAATGGGGGGGAAGCTGTCAGCTGACCAGCCCAGCTACCACCCAGGCCCAGAACCATGACTATGAGTTAGCCCACCCCAACATCCACCTCATCTACGATCTATTAGAGTATGAGAAGGGGATGAACCTACAGATCCAAAACTGCAGGATCCCCAAGACACAGGATAACAGGATATCCAAGAGGAACCCTAGTGAGAGCCCATTACTGATAGTGTAGCAGACTCCAGAGGCCTTGAACCAGAGCAACTCATTGCAATGAACACTTGCAAGTAAAGATGAAAGGACTATAGGGTTAATGGTGTTAATCAATAGGCCACACTACAGCTTTCACAATGAGATTTTTCTCCTTTCTTTGTTTGGTTTGTTTGGTGTTGGTTTAAATTTTGGGGGAAAGTTGCAAGGGCAGAAGGTGGATGAGAGGGGGACAAGGAGTTGAGTGGGATCACAATGCATGATGTGGCATCCAAAAAGAATCAATAAAAGTAGGAAAAACTAAACAAAACAAAAAACAACAAAGAAAATAAAAACAAAGTTAAGTGTTTTCTAGTGCTAGAAAGAGACCTCCAAATACGTCCTTATTTAAACTGTCCTTTAGGTGTGTTGTTTTGGTCAGTTTGCAGTTTGTCAAAGTTTTATCAAAGCTTTGAACTCATCTGAGTTTAAGCATGGTATTTTCTAATGCATTTTTAGCATGTATTTCTAGTTTTGATTATGAAAAATTTCTGGCAGAAACAGAGGGTACTGTGATAAGCCCCATTTCCCATCCCCTAGGCATAACAGGTTGACATTTTGCCTGATTCGCCCACTCCTTTTTTTTTTTTCTGAACTGTTAAATAATGTACATCTTGACAAACTCATGAACATATGTACCTCTAAAAACAGATTAGCTCACCTACCTACCACCTTCAAAACTTTTTATCTTTAATGGGATTGACCATGGTTTTTGAGACTTAACTTAAAATACCTCCCCAAAGATTTCTCTCTTCTCTCTTAAACCTTCAAAACTAGGATTCTGGGTTTCCGCCGAGCTCCCTTGGTGGTTGGCAGATATGTTAATCTGCGGACGGAGATCAAGCCTGTGGCCACGGAGCAGCTGCTGAGCACCTTCCTAACTGTAGGTAAGAGATGATGGAGGATGTTTAGATGGGGCATGGTCGTCAGCAAGTTAGATAATGGGCGCCATTGAACACCTAGGTGCCTCTCTTTCATACCTAAAGAGCTCACGGAGTGTGAAAGCCTGCTTTCTTGTTAGTGTGGGAATTAGGTCTAATGGTAAGAATGGGAAATGAGAATTTCTCCCTAATATTACTTCTTAAAGAAGTAAAGTCATTTACCAATAGTGAAAGGGGAAACTATTTCGCATGATCTTCTAGTTAAGTCTCAAATGCAAGATTTGTCCTAAATTGATACTGTCTGCATATCATTGTCCTGGTTTTGGTTTGGTTTGTTTTTTTTCCAAGACAGGGTTTCTCTGTATAATAGTCCTGGCTGTCCTAGAATTCACTTTGTAGACCAGGCTGGCCTTGAACTCATGGAGATCCACCTGCCTCTGCCTCCCAAGTACTGAGATTAAATGCTTATGCTGCCACTGCCCAGTGGTTAATTTTTATACATGTGTTCTCCCGAGAAGTGGGGAAGCTAGAGGCTAGGGAGATGCTCAACCAGTAAAGTGCTTGCTATGCAAGCTTGAGGATCTGAATTCGGACTCCCATACCCGTGTAAAAATCCAGTATGGAAGGGGCACCTGTAGTTCCCGTGCTGTGAAAACGGAGATAGGCAGATCCTTGGAGCTAATTATTCACCCGGTGTAATCACCTTGGTGTTATGCTCCAGGTTCAATGAGAGACCCAGTCTTAAAAAATAAGGTGGAGAGCAATTGGGGAAGGCATTCTGTAGTGATATTTCATTTGTATGTTAATAAATAAAGCTTGCCTGAAAATTAGAGAGTAAAACAGCCCTGCTGGTCAGTCTTTTACATACCAGGCACAGTAGCCACACTATTTTGCCATAGAAACTGGGCGGCAGTGACGCACACCTTTAATCCCAGCCCTAGATAGGACTATAAGATGGGAGGAGACAGCTCTCACACACAGTCTCATTCTGAGATTGCTGGAAGCAAGATCACCATTTCAGACTGAGGTAGAGGTAAGAGCCAGTGGCTGTTTTACTTTTCTGATCTTCAGGTTGAACCCCAATATCTGTCTCTGGGTTTTTACTAGTTGTGTTACAGCTTTCAATATTCTCGTTTCCATGTGTGTGCCCCCTCTGAATAAACATATACACGCATTAAATAAATAAATAAATAATGAAGAATTGAGGAAACCTAAAGCAACTCGGTAAGGCAAGCAGAAGTCCAACTGTAGGATTGCATTTGGGCCATTGCTCTTCCTCCAGGGATTAGTTTATAAATCATGGACCTAGGTATGACTCCCCTGGCCCTGGTTCCCATTATCCTACTGTGATGCAGGGGATCTACTCAGTCTTGTTCTCATTGGGAGCATGGTAAAACAGGAAGAATTTAGAGGTACTGTGTTCTCTTGTCTTGGCCTTTTAGTAGTGACTTTTTTGGTGATTCAATGCTCTGCTACATGGCATAAATATTGAAACAGACATTGAAAAATGAAAATGAACTTCACCTGGCTTTTTACTAGAATGAATAGGATTATATTTGAAAATGAGGTGAAGCAATACCTATCTAAGAAAAAAATCTACAATACAATATGGAAAACTGATTCTTTTAGTGACAAGGTGGCAGGAAATTCTAATGTTATGGTTCCTATTGTCATAATTCATTGAAATGCTAAATTTCAGATAGAGGTTAGTGAAAATAAAGTTGTAATTTCGTTTCTATCCAGTTCGTTCCACTAGCCCCTGAGATAACATTGATCTAGACTAGGACAGAAGATGGACAAGGGGATTAGGAATACAGGAGGAGTATGAGCTCAGGTGGAAGGTGTGTGTGGGTTCAGCACTGAGGAGAGAAAGTAGTCAGAACAGGGTCACTGAAGGGCCTAGGCATCATGCTTGGGTCGAGACTTCCCTTGGGCATTGGGAAGCTGTTTAGAGATTCAGAACATGAAGTAATCATATTTGAATTTAGAAAGCTAATTTCGGGGACTGGAGAGATGGCTCAGTGGTTTAAGAGCACTGGCTGCTCTTTCAAAGGTCCTGAGTTCAATTCCCAGCAACCACATGGTGGCTCACAAACATCTGTAATGAGATCTGGCGCCCTCTTCTGGTGTGTGGGCATACATGGAGGCAGAATGTTGTGTACATAATAAATAAGTAAATCTTTAAAAACAACTTTAAAAAAAGGGGGCTGGAGAGATGGCTCAGAGGTTAAGAACACTGGCTATTCTTCCAGAGGTCCTGAGTTCAATTCCCAGCAACCACATGATGGCTCATAACCATCTGTAATGAGGTCTGGTGCCCTCTTCTGGCATAGAGGTGTACATGCAGGAGGAATATTGTATACATAATAAATAAATTCTTTTTTTTTTTTTTTAAAAGAAAGCTAATTTCAGCAGTATTGTAGAGGGTGACTAGTGATGGGAAGAATGAGAAGACGAGAGCCTTGGCGGACTGTAGAAGTGGTTTCAAGAGACAGAACTAAGATAAGGATGGGGTAGAATGGTGAAGAGAGATTCATGAACTGGAATGTGAACAGCGAGACGATGAACATCTCAGTCGGAGGAGCAATAAGCAGGGAGGAAAACTTAGGAATGACTCCACATTTCTAGATTGGATAATCAAGTGAATACAGAAGCAGTTAACTAAGGGTGTGTGGATAAGAATAATGTGCAGAAAGAATTAATGCTAACGGAGAAAAGGCTGAGATGGAAACCTAGATCTGACAGTTCACCCGAGCAGAGTGAGGAGAACTTCAGTGGTCAGAAAAGCAGTTTCCAGAGTCGAGCATGTCCAGGAAGTGGTCAGAGGCCGGAGGCTGGGCTCACCGAGTGTAATGGGGACACAGAAGTCACTAAGGCAGTTAGTCATATTATTCAGAGTAATAGATGCTGTTTTGATCGTCTCAGCATTGACATAGGCATGTTTCCTTTTCACCATCTGACGGTGGAGGAACGAGCATGCTTGGAGACTGTAACCAATGTTCAGCATCATGCAGCCCCTTGCTGAAATAAGCTCCTATTTCAGGGGCTGGGACTATAGCTCATGAGAGCACTGGCTCAGTTGTGCATGAGTCCTGGGGCTCGATCTCCAGCCCCAACTCCCAAGTTTATATCTTAACTCCAAAAATCTGAATACACACACACAAGCCCTTACCTAATGCAGTATACTTCTTTACCTAAATGAGATGCTTAACTTACCAGACTCAAGTGTTTGGGTTTTACCCTGTAGATTGTCTTAATTTCTTTGTTTTGTTTTGTGTGTTTTAATTTTTTGAATCAATAATTTATTCAGTTTGTTAACATGCATCAAGCACCAAAAGGACTATAGTAAAATGGTGTCCAGTTCCTCTATTAGTGATTTATTTCTTTTTATATACATACATGTTTATATTTAATACTACCATTCTACATACTATATGGTATTCTAGATATACTTCTGCATCTTATTCTTTCTTCTTAACGTAGCAATAACCTTCCTTAATAATTGATTTTCTTTTTATATGCCTATAAATATATATTTATGTTTAGTTCTTCCATTGTACACAGTCTACCTCATACTATTCATAACTTCTACATCTCATTCTTTTTACTTAATATATTTAAAAACCTTTTGTGTTACATTTAAGAACTTCTTCATTCTTTCGTTGTTTAACTAGTACATTAGAGTTTTCTAAAGAAACAGAACTAATAGAATGGAAAAAATATAAAGGGGATTTATTAGACTAGCTTACAGGGTGTGATTTGAGTAGCTCACCAGGGTCTGTTGTGGAAAGGCCAAGAATCCAGTAGTTGTTTAGTATGTGACGCTTGGTGGCCAGCAGTCTTGATCTGGCACTGGAGTCCTGGAGGAATCCTGGAGAGCTGCTGGTCTTCAGTGTGTATTGGAATCGCCAAGAGATGAGTTCCAGTACCAGCAAAGGAGTGCTACTGCAACAAGATAGATGAGTTGCCAGCGAGAGGAGGGCAAGAAGGCCAAGCAAAAGTTTCCTTCTATGTCCTTTTATGTGGGCTGCCACCAGAAGGAGTAGCCAGATTCAGGTTGGGTCTTCAGGCTTCAAATAGTCAATCAAGAAAACCCCTCACAGGTGTGCCTAGCTTGGGTTTTAGTTGATTCCAGATGTAGTAAAATAGAGGACCAAGATTAGCCATCACAACTAGTTAGAAAGTGTTCTATTATATGGGTCTACCATAAATTCATATAGCCAGTCCCTTATTGGGCTTATATATTACTCCACTATTTTGTGTTTACAACTATTATTGCCCAGAATTACTTTGTACGTGTGCTACTTCACACATGAGTAGAAATTTGCAAAAGTTGAAGTGCTAGGCCATATGTGCAGCTTGATTTTTAGTGAATATAGTCACATTACTCTCATAGACAATTAATTTACCTTACCTGTGGTTACGCCCCACCCCCTGCACTATCATTAATAATGTAATAATGCAGCCTGAGCCAGGCAATGGTGGTGTACATTTTTAATCCCAGCACGCAGGAGGCAGAGGCAGGTGGTTCAACTGAGTTTTGAGGTCATCCTGGTCTGCACAGTAAGTTCCAGGACAATCAGGACTACACAGAGAAACCCTGTCTCAAAACAAAAACAACAGCAATAATAGTAATGCATCCTGAAACTTTTGGATTTTTTGTTTCATTTGTAGCATCTGCTCATTTGTTTAAGAGCCATTTGTATGTTCTGTCAACTGTCTTTTGTGCACACATGTGTTTGTGGGGGCTAGAGGGCAGTTTGGCTGCTGCTTCTCAGGCACATCTTCCTTGTGTTGTTTTTGAGACAGTGTAGATGGACGTTTCTGTCCCACCTGGTTCCAACAGCTGTTCAGTCCCAAATTAACACACAGAGGCTTATGTTAATTATAAACTGTTTGACCTATTGTTCAGGCTTATTACTAACTAGCTCTTACAACTTGAAGTAACCCATAATTCTTATCTATGTTTAGCCATGCGGCTTGGGATCTTTGCTCCATAAGGCATTCGCATCTTACTTCCTCTGTGTCTGGCTTGCAACTTCATCTCTGCCTTTCCTCTAGTCTGGTCACCTGCCTATACTTTCTGCCTCTCTGCTGGCCAGTCAGTGTTTTATTAAATCAGTACAAGTGACATCTTTACAGTGTATAAGAGCATTATCCCACAGCTACAGAGTCTTTCCCTGACACGGAGCTCCCCAACTGGGCTGGCTTCCTAGCAAATCTACCTGTCTCTACTTGCTTTTAATTTCCCAGGTCCAGCACAGTATGTACTACACAGAACCTAATCAACTGTAGCATACCCCCAAAGCTGTTATATCACCCTCTCTGCCTTAAGATATTCCCCCCCCATCTCTTCTTGAGACTGAGTTTCTCTTTGTGTCCTTGACTGTCCTGAAACTCACTCTGTAGACCAGGCTGGCCTGGAACTCACTCTGTAGACCAGGCTGGCCTGGAACTCAGAGAAACACCTGCCTCTGGCTCTTGTGCTGGGATTAAAGGCATGCACTACCGCTACCCAGCAACTTTAAGATTATAAATTTAACTTGATTGCATTGAAAATACTAACATTTTAGAGTAGAAATAGGCAAGACTATTTTAAATGTCATAAGAAGTAAAGAACTGTGAAAATGATCCTAAAATAAGAGCAAAGAGAGAGAGCCTTTGGTTGGTTGGTTTTCTTTTGTTTTTTTTTCTTTTAAAATTATTTTTTATTTTATGTGGATGGGTGTTTTGCCTGCATGTATGTCTGTGTAGTGTGTGCATGCAGTGCCTGCGGATGCCAATTCTCATGGAACTGGAATTACAGATAGTTGCGAGCTACCGTGTGGTGCTGGGAATTGAACCAGCGTGTTCTGGAAGAGCAACCAGTGTTCTTAACCATTAACCATCTCTCCAATCCCAGTTGGCTGGTTTTCTTTTGATTTTTTTTCTTTTTTTGAGGTAGTGCCTCTCTATATAGCCCTGACTGTCTTTGTACTCCCTATGTAGAACAACCTGGCCTTGAACTCACACAGATCCTACTGCCTCTGCTTTCTCTGAGTGATGGGATTAAAGGTGTGTGCACTACCATGCCCATCAAAAGAGGGGACTGTTGACTAGTTATCAAAATGTAAAAGGTCTTGGGGGTTGGAGAGATGGGCTCAGTGGTTAAGAGCACTGGCTGCCCTTCCAGAGGACCTGGGTTCAATTCCTAGCACCCACCTTGCAGATCACAACTGCCTGTAACTCCAGTTCCAAGGGATCTGACAACCTCACACCAATGAACATAAAATAAAACTAAATTATTTTTTAAAAATGTAAAAGGCCTCAACCTCCAAACCTAAGCATGGTGGTGGCATGCACTTGTAGTCCCAGAGCTAGGGAGGTGTTATTTATACAAGGGTACTCTACAACTATATTAATACCCAGTTGCTTTCCTGGCCCCCATCCCCCAATACTCGGGGGGGGGGTTGACTCTAGAGTTTCACGTATGCTAAACAAATGCTCCACCACCTAGTATCACATCACTAGGCAGAACTATATTAAACACTCCATTCCTTATCAAACTTTCATCCCCAGTTTTAGCACGCTGGTCATTTGTGTTTGAATGAGATATTATGATAGTTGTAAAATATAGTTTTATAATTCTGTCCTTGCTTTGTATTTCTTGGTAGGCATTCTGTTTAGAGCGCTCCCCTCCCACGCATTTCTTTATTCATATCATGATGAACTCACTGAATTTCACTTTCTGAGTTACAATTTCTTACTATTATTTTTTATGTTGATATTCTAACTGATGCAGACGTGGCCATTGGGGACCCTGTAGACCAGCTCATGTCCTTGGAATGGTCTCATTCTTCTCTGAGCCCTTCCTTACAGCTGGTGATGTCAGTGTAGTCCAGACACAACAGTACCTTCCCTGACTCAGCCCTGGAGGCAGACTTGTTCAGTGAGTGCCCCCCTCCTTTGCTATAGTATTAAAATGGTCTTTAGAAAGTGGTAGGTGAAGCTGGGTCTTACAGTATAAGCTTTAATTCCAGGTGTTTGTGAGGTTGAGGCGGTAAGCCTTGTAAATTCAAGGCCTGCCTCAAAACGAGGGCTGGGTATGTATGTCAGTGGTAGAGTACTTGCCTGGTATATATGAGGCTCTATCGCCACAAGAAGAAAGGGAGAAGAACAGGGAACCAATGTTTAAATAAGTCCTGGATCTCATTGTTTCTAGGTTCTGTTGAAGGGCAGAGTAGGAAATACAGGTTTATACACACAGGTACAAATGTACATACACAAATCTGTGTCATTATCTCTGGGTGTGTATTAAAACTAGTATCTGATTCTAATTCATAGCAGGTTTACTCTGACCATCTTACTTTTCTTCCTTCTCCATCTGTGAGGAACCTAGTTCCCATTATCCTCAGTGTATTTGCCTACTTGCTCCTGCCTCCCCGATATGTGACCAGACTCTCTCCTCTGGGTACTTTGGCCAAAACCTCAGCTTTGATAAAGAACAAGAAGACATTGTTTTCATTAATTCTTTTGAGTTGAGAGCAAATCTGTGATGGAGGCTCATTCTGGGAGAGAGGCTGGGTAGAAGGAGACACGGGAAGATTTGCTTTCTAGTATATAGCGTTTCATTCATTGGAGATTGTTTTATACTGTTCTGCTCTTATTACCCACATAGGAAAACATGCATGAAATTGACTAACATCAGGATTTTAATTTTTGTGTTGCCTGTTTACCTAGCTGTTTGATCTTGTTTGGGGGAGAATTTGGGTTCTTAATTTTCTTCCTTAAGTATATCTGACTCATTTCTGCCCTGCAGGGAACAATACATGTTTCTATGGGAAGTGCTATTACTGTCGAGAAACAGAGCCAGCGTGTGCTGATGGAGACATGATGGAGGGATCCATCACACTTTGGCTTCCAGATGTGTGGCCTCTGCAGAAACATCGACACCCGTGGGGCAGGACTTACCGAGAAGGCAAATTGGCCAGGTACATGCTCCTGTGCACCTTGACTTAATTCTTTGCTGTGTTGCTCCAGTTGCCCTTCCTGAATAGGAGCCAGCCATCTGTCCAAGAGTAAAAAGAACTGTGGATTGTGAGCAGACCTGCTAGGTTGATCCCATCCCTGTTTCCAGCAGAGCCAATGTGTCAGCCATCTTTCTATCACTAAAAAGAGGAAAGATAAATTTTGGCTCACAGTTTGAGAAGTTCAGTCCATAATCACTTGGCCACAGTCCTTTGGGCTTCTGGTGGCACAGTACCTCATTGGCAGAAGCATGTGGTGGCAGAGGCTGCTTATCTCATTGCTTCCAGAAAGCAAAGACAAGAGAAGAGGCCAGGAGCAATCCCTCTAGGCAGGAACTCCCTGGAATATCCCCATTATATATTTCTTCAAGGCATGCTCCCAATGACTTAACTTCCATCACACCTAAAGCTCCAGAAGGTTCCACGAGCTGAACCAGGGCTTTAGTGCATGATCTTTAGGGGACATTTAAAATATAAACCATGGGGCCCTGGAGACGTAGCTCAGGGGACAAGAGCACTTGCTGATCTTGCAGAGGAGCTGAATTTGATTTCCAGCTCTCACATTTGGGGCTCATAAATACCTGTAACTTCAGCTTCAGGGATCAAAGGGCCTTTTCTGGCCTCTACCAGCAACTGTATGCATGTAGTACACTTACACACATACAAATAAAAATAAAATAAATATTTTGGTTTTGTTTTTAAATATAAGCCATAGCATTGGCTTTACTCTCACCACTTTATACATCACGCTCTTGGACTGTACAGAATGCCAATCCTGTCTGTACAACCTCTCAGGACCCCTTTGGAATCTCAGTGGACATGGCTCCACAAGTCTTAAGTTCTGTATGCCTGCAACACTAGCATCACTTGGATGATGACAAGGTCTGGCACTACTTTGAGCTTATCCAGTGGATAAGTGGATCACAGTGGCCTCTTCAGTATCTTGATGATTGAACATAGAGGGTTAGCCTGGGATGGACAGAGTCTTGCAGGTTCCTGAGATGTCTCCAGCTACTTTTGTTTTGTTTTGTTTTTCGAGGCAGGGTTTCTCTGTAGCTTTGAAGCCTGTCCTGGAACTAGCTCTTGTAGACCAGGCTGGCCTCGAACTCACAGAGATCCACCTGCCTCTGCCTCCCGAGTGCTGGGATTAAAGGCATGCGCCACCACCGCCCGGCTTTTATTTATTTATTTTTTTTAATGCTGCTAGTTTTTTCAGCAACTGTACCCTTCTTGCCTTGAACTTTATATGTACTTCTTTCTTGGTTCAACTACAAGTTTTTTTTGATCTTTCTGCCCTGCATTTTCATTCCACTTCTCACAGTAAATGTGGCTAAAAGCAGCCAGTAATTCTCATACTGCTGCCTTGAAATTTCCTCTACCATATAAGCCTTTGTACAGAGTTTCAAGGGTAAGTACAAAACATAGACAGATTTTCTTCAGAATGTAACATAAGCTTCTAGTCTACTTCCCAGTAAAGTCCCTGTTCCATCCCAAATTGTCAGCACAGCTTTGACTAACTGTATTCCTACCAGAACCTCCCAGAAATTTGTGTTTCCAGCATTCTCTGCTTTCCTTAGCTTGCTTCTCTAAACTTTTCTAATTTTGCAAACCAATTCCAAAGACCTTTGAATCTCACTGTCAGAGATAGTCACAACAATGACCCTATCTTGGTGCCAATTTTCTTCATTAACTTTCCATCACTAGCAAAATGCCTAATGTTTTAAAAGAAGAAAGGTTCTTTTGTCTCACAGTTTCTAAAGTTTTAGCCCAGCTTGGTTTGCTTTCTTGTGTTGAGACTTATGGTCATACAGTATCAAGGCAGCACATAAGCTATGGAGAAAAGCTATTCTCCTCATGGTGGCTAGGAAGCAGACAATGAGAAGGAAGGCCAGGGTAGCCAGATCCTCCTTCTAGGCTTCCTCTCAACTGCTCAGCTTCCTACCACAAGGCTCCACCTCCTAATAACATCACAGCTGGCAACCAAACTGTTAGCACGTGGCTTTTGTAGGACTCTTTGAAGCTAAACTCTATAGTCAGGTGTAGCTGGCACTTAGTAACCCTTGTGATGCCACTTGCCTCCAGGTGGGAATACGATGAGAGCTACTGCGATGCTGTGAAGAAAACGTCCCCCTATGACTCAGGCCCACGCCTCTTGGACATCATTGACACCGCTGTCTTTGATTACTTGATTGGCAATGCCGACCGCCATCACTATGAAAGCTTTCAAGATGATGAAGGCGCTAGCATGCTTATCCTTCTTGATAATGCCAAAAGGTATAGCAGGACTGTGTTGTTGGTGTCTGTGTGAAAGAGTGCATTCTCTAGGGTACTGTGCTGGTCACCTTTCAGACACACACTGCCATAAATCAACTTGTAGGAATGAAATGCTTAGTTCAGTTCATGGTTTCAGAGGTTTGTTGGCTTCATTGCTTTTGGACCTGTGATGAGGCAGAATCATCACGTCTGGGAGCACAATTAGAGCAAAGCTGCTGGCCTCGTGGCATTTGGGAAACAGAACAACAAGAAAAAAGCCAGGGTCCCAAAATCCCCCTCAAGAATGCACACCAGTGACCTGATTTCCTTCCGCTGGACCCCACCTACTAAAGACTGCTTTACCTCTCTACAGTGCTACAGCTGGCAACTAGTGCCTTAGATGAGCCTGGGGACTGGGGTGGGAGGACTTGGGATCAAACTATCCTGGACTTAGCCTTTTTATAGCCTTGCATTGGGGAATTAAGTTACAACAAGAGTTTGTGGGCCGCAAAAATATTCAAAGGATAGCAGCTGCTTTGCCTGCACTATTGTTAGGGCTAGTGGCTTCTCTAATCATTAAGATTCCAGGAAAAGAATGAAAGGGGCCAGGCAGTAGTGGCGCACACCTTTAATACCAGTACTTGGGAGGCAGGGGCAGGAAGATCTCTGTGAATTTGAAACCAGCCTGATCTACAGAGCAAGTTCCAGAACAGCCAAGGCTACACAAAGAAACACTGTCTTGAAAAACCAAAAAGAAAAAAAAAAATGAAAGGGTGACCATTTTCCCAGAATCACCTTTTCATTCCTAATGAAATACCATTTTTGTATCTGCTTTGAGTGGGCTCTGTCTCAACCTCTGAAAGCCCCTGGGCAGTTTTTCTGGTTTGAAGCTGCCAGCAGCTTTGCTTATAGGAATACGGTTTTAGTGATTCCGGAAGTAAATGCTCCCCTGCCTTTTTGGGGGACTCTGGCAGGGATCCCAAGCCTGGAGTTCTCTCCGCATCTCTTACAGGTGTACGGACTTAGGATTTCTGCACTGGGAATTCACAGTGTGGCACCACAGCTGTGGTCCAGCATCTTGTAGCGTCTTGGTCCTTGTTACATGAGTTTGTTTGCTGTTTGATACTTTAGTTCATATGTCTAATTAGTGATGCCTGGCTTATTTTTAATTTAAGTTATTTGAGCTGTTGGAGCATGAAATTATCTAGGATCACAGTTGGGTTTTTACAGAATATGTTCACCTTGATGTTGAAGGGAGCAAACACTTGCATCTAATTCACTGTCTTAATTTAATTTTCAGCTTTGGGAACCCCTCGCTGGATGAGAGAAGCATTCTTGCCCCTCTCTATCAGTGTTGCATGTAAGTTATGCACAGCAGGTATATCTGCCTGCATTGCTTCCTTCGGGTTCAGGTACCAGTACATCAGTTTCCTTGACCTTAAAACATCCTGCTTACTTTTTCTCCATCTACAGCCCAGACCTGTACACCCTGACAGTGCTGAGGGAAGGGCAGAGGTGGCTCACCCGAAGCTCAGAATTCGTTTTGAGTTTGTGGTGTCTAAGTCATATGTGTGTGTTTGGCTTATTATCCCTACCACCTACTAAAAATAATCTAGTTTGGCTTTAACCCCAGCACCTAGAACACAAAAGCAGGTGGATCTCTGAATTTGAGGCTACCTGGTCTACATAGTGAGTTCCAGGCCAGCCAGGCTGCAGAATGAGACAATCTCAAAGAAATTTTTTAATAGTTTTTAAAAAATCTGCTAGAATCTGTATTCTCAGTTGCTGCATCTGGTTTACCGTTTGGTTTCAAGTACTCCCACCTGGAGTTTGTATATCTTAGTTTGAAATTATCTAATCTAAAAATAACTTCCTCTGTGTATTTAATATGTGATTTAAATATATTAGAGAATAAAGAAATTGAGAAGTAGATCAAGAAAAGAAGTAAAGTCTGCCCTAGGAGCTCCTGCTTCAGGTCCCTGCTCCTGGACTGATTTTGAAGTTCGCACATCAAGAACCAGCAGGATTTGCCTCATTTGTGAAAGCAGGTCTGGAAAAACCCTAGTACTAGTTAGCCCGGAAACATAGCCCCTGCAGCTTTGCCTTTCTTCTCTTTTTCCTTTGTCTGTCTGTCTGGTTTCCAGTACTGGGACTAAATCCAGGGTCTTGTGCCTACTAAGCAAGTACTTTACCACTGAGCTATACTCCACCCTCACTCTCCCCACACACAAACTTCTGCTGTTGTATGAGTGCACGTATGCATGTGTGTGCATGTATGTGTGTAGGCTAGAGGACAGTCTTGGTGCCATCCTCAGGAACTGTCTACCTTGCCCCCTTTTTTTGAGACAAGGTCTTTCATTGCCCTGGAACTCACCAAGTAGGCTGGGCTGGCTGGCCATTAAGCCCCAGGGATCCTCGTGTCTCCATCTCCCTGACTCTGTGTTTGCAAGTAGGTCCCACTATGCTCAGTGTCTTTTTACATGAACTGTGGGGATCAACTCAAGTCCTTGTGCTTGAAGAGCTCTTTACTGACTGAGCTCTTCAGCCCACCCGTCTCCGTCCATCCATTTTTCTTCCTCTCATTCCCCTCCTTCCCTATCTTCCCCTGCCTCTTCCTTTGTTTCTTCACAGGGTCTCACTGCCTTCAAAATCCCAGAGTCCTTGCTTCAGTCGCCCAAGTGCTGGGATTACATACAATCTGTGCCACCATGCTCAGCCTTTTCTTTTTGAGTAAGAAACAGAGTTCTTTAGAAATCACATTTACTTACCTGGGCAGCTCTAATTCTCCTTACTGAGATTGGAAAACTGACAGCAGGTAGAATACAGGCAGTCAGCAGCTGGTATCACGATCTGCAGAGGAAAAGATGACTCTGCTAAGCCTCTGGGCCACCTTCAAGGCACATCAGTGGGCCCCACAGAGTGACTCAGATTGGGCGCATGCCATACTGGTCTCTGTCTTGAAAACCTTGGGACCAGAGTGCTGTCATCCCAGCACTTGGGAAGTGACAGGAGGAGAAGGAGTATCATTCTGAGATATGGTGGTATAGCAACCGTAGTCTTCCTGGGCTACATGAGAGCCTGCCTAAAAAAGGGACCTCAGGGAAGTTATCAGATGAGGCTGCGGCTTCATGGGCTTGTGTCTTCTGAGAATGTGGCTGGGGCAGAGCTTCTTTGGTGGCCTTCCTCCAGCATCACTGAGCTACCTACCCTCCAGTAGCTGCCAGGAGCACTGAGAGCCCCTTCCTGCTGCACTGTCCCTCTTCTGAGAAGGCCTATAGGGAAACATACTTGACGGAAGTCTGTCCATTTTGGAGAAGCAAATATTGAAGTGTGAAGTTGGTGTGGGTCAGTCAAGTAAAGCTCTGTTATACTGGAAAAGCTCTGATGCTCTGTGCAAAGAGCAATCTTCCTTCCTTTAAGTAGCTCTAAAACACTCTACTTCTCTCAAAGTCAGACATTTCTGCCTGCCTTGTAATCTCTACTGGACCCATATTCTGCTGAGTTACCTCTACTGTACCCACAGGGAGGTAAGAACTTCTTAGATAAATCAATTCTCTTTGGTTGGTGATTTAGTCTATTTCATCCTTCTTTAAAAGAAAGTCACAAACTGAAACATTTCCTTTACACTTATTTTATTTTTAGTGTGTGTGTGTGTATGTGTGCATTGTGTAGGTATGGGCCTGTTTGCCACAGTATACGAGTAGAGGTCAAAGGACAACTTATGCCCTTGACTCTTTCCATCCACCATGGTCTCCAGGGGTGACACGCCAGTCACCAGGCTTATGTGGCAGCTGCCTTTACCTGTTAAGCCATCCTGCTAACCCCAGAACAGAAATTTATCAGTGCATAGCTCTACCAGCTGAGAAGCCCAGTGTCAGAACTCTGGCAGCTGAAAGAGCTTTCTTACTGTGTTACCACTCGGGAGAAGGAGGAGCAGAGGCGGCAGCAGCTCCACTGAGACCTCTGCCCTCAGGAATTGGCCACCTCTGTAGGGTCTCAGCTCTTAATGCTGTTACAGTGGCAACTCAATCCCATGTGAGTCTTGTGAGGGATAAACACCTAAACCATAGCAATTAATTAGTAAAATAACTTAAGAAAATAATTTTTTTAAATTTCAAATTGTGTCTGTGTGTTTGTGTCTCTGTCTGTGGGAATAATGTGTTCTCAAATCAGTGCCCGCAGAAGCCAGAAGAAGGCATTGGGTCCCCTGGAGCTGGAGTTACAGGCAACTGTGAACAGCTCAGAGTGGGTTTTGGAAACTGAACGCAGGTTCTCTCCAAGAGCAATAAATGTTCTTGAGTGCTGAGCCATGTCCATTCCCAAGAAAGTAGATCTCCCCACCCCCGTGGTAGTGGTGTTGGAATTTTGAGACAGGGTTTTTAGGTGTAACCCTGGTTGTCCTGGAACTCACTCTGTAGACCAGTCTGGCCTCGAACTCACTGAGAACATCCTGCCTCTGCCTCCTGAGTTAAAGGTGTCCGCCATCATCTCTTGGCAAAAGAAGAGATATTCTTAGAGTAAATATTTTTCTATTATTAATGGTAGAATTTTTAAAATTCAGAAATATTTGAATAATGAAGATATAATGACCCCTGAGCATCTGTAATTCCTGTAACATAGTGAAGTTGGCTCTAATCCTGTAGTTTTGTCATTCTGATCATGCAGGTTAGTTTCCCTACAGACAGGCAGTGAGTTTTTCTCTTTCTCAGCTCTAACGTAGTTATTGTGCACATTTCCCCATGCCACTCAATTTTCAAACCTTTTTAATGGCTGCATGGTATTCCCTGGTGTGTCAGCCATAATCTGAAGTACGTCTCACTTGCTAGACATTTAGATTGGTGCAATTCTCTTCTTACTGTAGTTAATATGTACAGATCTTTGTACGAGTCTCTAATTACTCCCCAAAATTTACAGCATGGCAGTGCGGCTTACTTCTAATACAGAGCTTAAGTCTGAAATAGAAGTGGTATTTTTTTTTAGTTGAAATATTTTACACGATTTTAAACGCCCTTCCTACTACCCAAGCTTTACGCTGAGTGTGATGGGAGGATGTTCTGTAACTCTTTCCTACAGCATTCGGGTCTCAACCTGGAATAGACTGAACTACCTAAAGAATGGAGTGCTAAAGTCTGCCTTAAAATCTGCCATGGCCCACGACCCCATCTCCCCTGTGCTCTCTGATCCACACTTGGACACTGTGGACCAGCGGCTCCTGAATGTCCTTGCCACCGTCAAGCAGTGCACTGACCAGTTTGGGATGGACACAGTGCTGGTGGAAGACAGGATGCCGCTCTCCCACTTGTAACCCACAACGTGAAACAAGTGGAACTGGTTTTTACGAAGATAGAGAAACAGCACAATCAATTCCAAATGGCATGTGACGGCCTGGAAGTGGCCAGCAACGGGTTCTGGTGGTAGAAGACAGGGCGGCCCTGGGAGTTCCTGGTGTTTTCTGCAGTCTTGTCGTGGGAGCTTGTCTGCGGAATCACCTGGAGTCCTCAGCAGTTGACCCTTCAAGCAGCAAGCACCAGGTCTGGTCAGTCTTATTCCCACACCAAAGGACAAGCAGGTGTGGCACTGGCTAAGGAATTGGTTCGAGAGTGTGTGTGTCTGCGGTGAACTTTGCAGTCCTTTCTCCACACCCATGGATTCTGTAGATTCACTTTGCAGTTCCTTGTGTCTTAAAAACAAAACAAAAAAGGCAGAACTAGTCAGACTGGAAAATGTACTGCTCCTCCATAGTGGCATCAACAAAATAGCACAGTCTGCTCTAGGGGCCCATTTTTAAGATGGAGGAAGAGAAGGGCAGGATGATGTTGGGGCTCTTAGCTATTTGAGTGCTGTGGATTTGACATCTCAGGGAAGAGAAGAGGGAGGGACTCACTCTGTAGAACCAGGAAGATGATTGACTTATTGAAAAGCAGTTTCCTCTGTGTTTAGGTTCTTGGATGTGTCCGAAGCAAACACTCATCCCCAGTCTGTTCAAATAACCAGAATTATCTCTGGAGGAAATACGATTACAACCCAAGCATACAACCCTATGAACACTAATTTACTTCCTTGTCCACCTTTTGCCCAAAGTAGCAAAACAAGCTGAAGGAACTCAAGTTAGGTACATATGATCCCTGTCATCCTCAGTTTTCCTCCCCCCCCCTTTTATTGCATCGGCATTATTTATTTTGAAGTATATTATAGGCTCTTATTCTAGCCCATGCTGGTCTGGAACTTAATATGTAACCTTGGCTGGCTTTGAACTGGCAGCAATCTTCCTGCCTCAGCCTTCCATATGCTAGGATTATAAGTATGAACAAGCATGCCCAGCTCTCTCTTTTCAGGTGTGAGGCATTTAATCAATGATGATGCTGTTTCTAGGAGGTGGTAGCTTGTCTGTGCCTTTCTTATGAGAATGCGTTCTGCTAGTAGCTGGAGCTTGAGACGTGGGCCCTGTAGGTAGCAGAGTGAAAGATTTTAAGCCTCCTGAGCCTTGAAACTGAGGAGATTACCACAAAGAGCCTCAATATTTTGGTTCATATCAAATCCAAATTCTATCCTTCAAGCCTTATTTGATGTAGTAGAATTCTTCCATCTCCTTGAAGTTGAGGTTTAGTTCTGTATTCTAGCAAAGTCATTTCACATGTAAGCAGCTGTGGTAAATTCCAGGGCTAGGGACATGTCCACACTCCGAGAGCTGTGTGTTCCCTCCACCTCTTGTGCAGTTCTGGACTTCTGTCAAGACCAGCCTTCCAGTGCTCTGCTTGACATTCAGTGCCAGCCACGGAGTCTGGCTTGAAACAGCTGCCTTCCGAGGGTAAGCCCCCAGGTTTCTCCCAGTGAAACCTAGTAACCTATAACAACTTTTAAAAGGCGTGGAGTTAGGAATGTTTGCACATTTTATGTGCATTTTGAGGTAGATTAAGGAATAGGCTGCATTTTTTAAAACTCGGATATTGAACTTAATAAAACAAATATTAGCACAAAACACTAATAGTGTTAACAAAAGGAGGTATTGAGTCCAGTTTCCAGGCCACTTGCAAATTCACAGTTGAATTTGAGATTAGTATGGTTAGCACTTGTGAAAGTGGGAGCCAGCAGATGGCAGCAGTCAGCCCTCCCTCAATGTTGACTGAGCTGTGGGTCAGCACTCTGTCCACTGGTGCAGCGACTGACAAGGAGCCTCACTTGTAACGTTGAAGACACAAGGTTCTTCTGAGGAAAAGAACAGGCAGAAAAGCTGCTCTGAAAAAAAATCTTATTGTTCCTTTAAAATTAGTTAGAGCAAAGCCATTCACACTTTCCCACACTCATGGTGTTAAGAGGCACTCAGACCCACAGTGGATAAAGTTAGAATTGAGCTAGCAGTGGTGAGACACAGCAATTAGAATATAAACCTGTGTTCTAAGGTGGAGTTGGGTTAAGGTAGGAAAGATATTTGGGTGAATCTTG
This sequence comes from Ondatra zibethicus, assembly GCA_004026605.1. Taxonomy (NCBI): domain Eukaryota; kingdom Metazoa; phylum Chordata; class Mammalia; order Rodentia; family Cricetidae; genus Ondatra; species Ondatra zibethicus. The sequence goes on along the minus strand of PVIU01016625.1, from coordinate 17,466 downwards.
GCATGGCGGGTGGGGCTGTGGACCAGCCATAAGCTTCTAGCCCCAAATTTATAGGCACAAAGTTCTGTTGGGGAAAAAAAGACAGATACATTTTTCAAAAGTGACTCTGGCCTCTTCTGGCCATTTTAACATTAGGACTGTCATAATCAAGTAACCAGAAGGCTTTTGGTCAGTTCTAGCGTACATTTGCCAACTGAACATCTGTAGAGATGGATACATTTACTACAGAACAGAAACTGGAATCCATTGCTGTCTCCTCATTTGCTTCCACTTCTTAAATATATGTATTTTGGTTGCAATGGGAAATTTGGATATAGAATTTATATTCCCAAAACTGTCCCTTAGTCTCAGGCTGCATGTGCTTTGGGGAGGACTATAAGTAAGTCTCTTTCAAACAATAGGTTCAATGTGCTGAAGATGAATGGTATTTTTAAGGTATGTTTACCTGTTTGCACTTAGGGTTAAGTGTTAGACTAAATTTTAAGAAGAAAATGGAGGAATTCAGGTACATTTATTACAGATTCTTTTAGCAGAGTGAACCAGGACAGCTTCTCTATTTTCCCAGTGCTGGAGACAGCATTGTCATCCAAAGACTTCATGTTTTCTTTACGGCACTCACACTTTGGCTTTCCCTCTCCATGCACCACATTCCTTCAGCCTCCCTTCTCACTCCTCCCTGGATTCCTCTGATCAGCAAATGACCTCTTATGATCATAGGACAGCTGTTGTCAGCAAGCTCCCTTGTGCAGCCTGGGATCCGGGCTCAGGACAGATGGGTAGAGGTGTCGGGGTTAATATGGCCATGTGTGCATTCTGCCAAGGAAAATTTACTTTGACACAAGGAAATACTGACATTGAGAAAGGACTTGGCCAGTAAAGGTTAGCATGTTCATCAAGCTTCTGCTGAGCCAGGTGACCTGGCTGTGAAACTTGCTGCACGGGGAGGCTGGCTCTTCTCCCTCTATTTCTCTAGTCTGGGTGGTGAGTGGGGGCTGGGTACTGCACTGTCACAAGTTTTTAGGACCTAAGGTGATCCTCATAAACTATTGGGAAGCTGGGAATAACTTACTGGGAAGCTAATTTATTTGTCTAAAGGGTGGTGTAGGCGTCACTGCCCTCTTGTTTGGTCTGCCTAGGGTTTCCTCTTGGAGCTGTTGTGCAGACAGAGGTTGTACTTGGTAAGACACCAAACAAATTTCTAATGTGTTCTATGGGTTTCAATCTGAAAAAAAATAAAGATTTTAATATATATTATTGTATCATGTTTTCCTATTAATACTTTTTTTTTCTCCCTGGTGCTTCCTACTCCATTTTCCTACCTGTTTCTAAGGGAAAATGTTACATCTTTTGCCTCTACTTAAACTTCCTTAGGGATTGTTTCATAGGGCTTCCTGGATGTTTAGTTAGCTCCTTTCTCGAAGCTTCTTGTGAGGTGAAGTCCTTAGTAGGACTTGGCAGAACAGTGCACTACAAACAGGAAGAAAAAGCTGGTTCCTCTGATCAGAATTCTTAGGACATCCAGAATTTCCATTTTTGAAATGGAAATCCACTATCTAAACCCTCAACCAGACAAGCAGATGTGCTCTTGGTATGCTACATAAGTGTGCGAGCTTTTGTTGTCTTTGGACATCGCACATAGATACTGAAGCCTGGCATGTGTTCCTTCCTGCCTCACCATGTTCAGATCCTGTTAGTTTTCTGTCGCTGTGATAAACACCATGACCAAGGCAACTTAGAGAAGAAAAGGGTTATTTGGGTTTGCAGTTCAGATGGGTAAAGGCCCATGATTGTGGAGTGGAGGCAGCAGGTACGGTGCTGGAGCAGAAGCTGTGGGCTCCCACCTTCAACCACAGCACAAAGCAGAGCAAGCTCGAAATGGCATGAGTCTTAAGGCAGGGTTTCTGTGTAGGCCTGGGTCCTGGAACTCACTCTGTAGACCAGGCTGGCCTTGAACTCAGAGATCTGCCTGTCTGCCTCCCAAATGCTGGGATTAAAGGCGTGCACCACCACACCTGACAGGTCTTTAACTCTTAACCCCTTCCTCCAGTCACATACTTCCTCCAACAAGGCCATAGCGCCCAAACCTCTCAACACCATCAATTAGGGACCAAGTATTAAAAGGCCCAAGACTCAGGGACAGTTCTCATTTAAACAATCACATAGATCTTTTTGCAGACCCTACCTGAGGACCCCTTTGCTCCTCAGCAGAAGTTGTAGCTGAGCAGCTTTCATTTTCTAAAGCAGGCAGGCAGCGGTGGGGCAGTATAAACCCCAGCAAACATTTACAAAGTGGACATTGTCCTGAGAACTGTGGCATGCCACCCAGATGGCAATGATTGGCCTTTCCCTTAAGCCTCTAGAGCTGGGGTCCCCAGTCTTCCTAATGCTGTGACCTTTAATACAGTTCCTCACGTGGTGATCCCCATCGTAAAATCGTTTCCGTTGCTACTTCATAACTAATTTTGCCACTGTTATGAATCGTAATGTAAATATCTGCTTTATGATGGTCTTAGGTAACCCCCATGAAAGGGTCATTTGACACCCCTACCCCCACCCCATAACGGGGTTGTGACCCACAGGTTTAGAACCCCTGTTTAGAACAGGTTTAGAAGAGGAGTAGCTTGTAAGGCTACAAGTGCCTCTGGAGTAATGTAAATCTGCTCTGGAAATAGGACCAGGGAAGAGTGGAGGTGGGGAGGATGAGCACAGCACCTCCGCTGAAGAAGGTACTGGTCTGAATTTGACCTGGGTGTATAGCTGCTGGCCTGTAAGAGGCAGGAGTGACCTGTGTAGTGTGTTCCAGGCCTGCCAGCCCCACAGTAGTGAGACCCTATCTCGACAATGACCGAATAAAAGTTCATGACTCCAGAATTGGGGAGCTGTGAACTCAAAAGTGCCTGGGTCATGGGTTTCCTAAGGTCATCCTGTTACTGGAGTGTACCTTCTCTTGAAAGAACAGTCACAGACCACAGGGATTCCGCAAGTGCTCTGGGCCACGGAAGTCCAACCTTTAACAGGTGAACTAGGACACATTCATCATGTTTTCAGTTTGTTTACCAAATTTATTTGGAAGTAAGAGGCTTGAGTTGTTCCCAGAGGTTGTTTTCAAGGCAGATGGTTCTGGCTACCTTCAGTGGGGTGGGAAGGTATCTTTAGAAAAGTGAGGGCCCATCCAGATACATTCAGTAAAGTGTTGAATACCCATTTTCTCTTAGAAGTACCTGCTGCATGCAGATCTGCGGTCCCACACTCCAGATTCTGCTGTTAGGACACGCCTCTTAGTTAGGCAAAGCCAGAGCCTTGGGTCTTTGAGTAATGCTGAGCGTTCTTAGCTTCCTGTAGTTTCCACAGTAACCTCTAGATGTCCCCATCACCCATGAACTCTTCCTGGCGATTACAGCCGCTAGCCCAGTCCCTGAGAAGGGGATATGAGGAATTTAGGGAACTATTAGAGACATACAATCACTGATGGGTGTGTGAATTTGTTTCAACGTGGGGCCCACTTCTTGGTGAAATGTCTACCTCAAGTGTTTTTTAAAGGAATATCTTGAAACCAAGTTAGTCTAAGGAGTTTCCAGTAACTTTATCTGCAGTGAAATGCTAAATCTAAACCAAAGCTCTGAGATTCCAAGCACAACCCAAAAGTTATAAAACTGAGATGGTTACCCCATAGAATTAAAACTTGTGTCGTTTTGACAAACTGTTGATTTTAGTGTTTTTTTTTCCTTTTTTCCTTTTTGTTGAATTTAGCACATAAGCGAGCACTCTACCTTGTTTACACTGCAATTCTCCAGTAAACACCAGCATAACGAGAGCCACCCAAGTTTCTTCCAGTATGCTGCTTTACCTGTCCCCTGTAAATGCACATACTTGCTACATGAGGAGATAGAAGTGCCCATTCGTTCCACTGCTCTCCCAGCATCCCTATGACGTGGAGTGTGGGTGGAGCGGTCAGAGTGTAGACAAGAAAGGGAACGCCCATGTCCTACAAATAGAAAATAGGGCTCATTCAGATAATTGGTATGTTAAATTGTCAATGTTTATTGAATGAGTTAATGTTTTCAAATAAGCATAATGGTGTGTGTCCGTTTCCTGCCACTGGCAAATACTGCATAGAGTTATTAAAGAAAAGGTTTATTTGGTTCACTGCCTTGAAGGTTCCAGTTCACTACTCACAGGCCTCTGGAGAAGGCCGGCAGCTCGCATCATGGCAGGAGCAGTTGGTAGAGCAAAACGGCTCACCCACAATTCTCTTACAAGAACATCCTCCCACCATCTATCTACCCAATAACCCGAAGACCTCTACCAGGCTTCACCTCTGACCGATTTCAACCACTTCCCCATGATGCCAAACTCGGGACCAAACCTGGGTATTTAAAGTTTTCTAAATATAGACAGGGTCTCTCTCACTATGTAGCCATGCCCTGGCTGGCTGGAACTTGGTACGTAGACCAGGCTGACCTTGAACACACAGAGCTCTGCCTTCTCGGTGAGATTAAAACCCTGTATCATCCTGTGCATCGGATCAGCTTCATAAACCTAGCTATGAGTGAGCAAATACTTATCCTAACTTTTGTAATTCTCACGTGATACAATTTCCCCTTTTCTCGGGAGTTTCCAAAACTCAAACACCTCCCGAACCAACTTCCTCTTGCTTTTGCCCTATTGGGACCCACGAAAGCCTGCTGCTGAGCTCGCTGTTGTCTCATTTCCCTCTCCAGAGGACCAGGGGCGACCTTGGCCATTCAGCTCAATCCTGCTCACACTCCGGGGAAGCTTCTCCACTCAGCTGACTCCGGGCCAACAAAACGCTTCCTGTTTGACGGGTTTTATCGTCTTCTGGGGTTGGCAGAAAAGCTGACCTACGAGGGCTGGGCACCAAAGGGAGTACTTTTGTGGGAGGCACAACTGAGTAGTTGGCAGTGGCCGTCTTAGGGCCTGCTGTCACCTTCCTTGAGGCCTCAGGCATGTCCCAGAATAGGCTGCGTCTGGTGGGATGGACAGGGACTCAAGTCTCGGGATTCCTGAGTCCGGCATCAGTTTGGGTTTCGGTTCCGGTGGGTTTCAAGTCTGAGAACAGCAACTGGCTCAACCTCAGCGAAGGGCGGGCCGATCACCAGGCGGCACCAATCCTGGGCCGTGTCCGCTCGCGGGCGGAGGTGGATCCTGGGTCTCGGACACTTAGTGACGGAAGCACGCGGTCCGGTCATGCTTGGTGGAACGCTCTGGCTGCTGCCGCTGCTGTTGCTGCCACTGCGACCCCCGGGCACGCAGGGCCACCGCGGTGCCACAAGCTCGGGGCAGGAGGACGAGGAACCGGCCGCTTGGCCGGGCGTCCAACGCCTGAAGGAGCAGCTGAGGACGGTCGGGACCCTCTCCAGACGGTACTGGAGGTTCTTCAGCTGCACTGTGTGGCCCGAGCAGTGTCAGGACCAGGAGGCCCCCGCGCGGCCGCTGGGTAAGAGCGTCCCCGCCGCCGACCTCCTAGCTCCCCTGCCAGCCTCACCAGCGTCCGCGAATTAGGAGGCCTATCACTGAACATCCGGTGCAGCCCCTGGGAACAGCAAGAGGTCTAACTGCCTGCCGCACCTCACCTGCCCTGATTCCTCTAGACACTCACAGTCTCCCCATTCTTGCTCGCCTTACTGATGACTTAGGGAAAGACCTTCATAGACACAACCGGTAACTGTTCCCAGTCCCCAGATATATTCGCCTCTGTGGCTCATGGAAGCAGCTCCGGAGCACATGCTGGAGCCTGGCTGGGAGTTGGGACACAAACTCCCGTTTGAGCGCCGTCTCTCATCACTGTCTTGCCATCTCATAGCATCTCCTTTCCAGGCTGGAGCCTTCCTCTGTGGGGCCGGCGGTCCCTGGATCGCCTCACCGAGTGGTTCTGCCGCTTTCAGGACTGCTGCACCGGTGCTGGGGACTGCAGGATCTCCAACAATTTGACAGGTTGGAGCTGGCATGATTTCCAGGGTCCAGGGAATCTGTGGGGAGGGGGCTGGCGACTGCGGAGAAGCGACTGGTGAGAAACTTATCCCTCGACATCCCCCCCCCCCGCATAAGAGGACAGTCAGATATGCGGTTATTTGAGAGTCTCTTTTGACAAGACTTTGAACTTTGATTTCCAGAAAGGACACCCTCCAACAATAGGAATGACAGGGCGCCAACACTGATGGTGTCCTTAACGGATAGTCCGTTCTACCATTTAGAAACAAGTTTCCAAATACTTCCTGTGTGTGGGTGTTTTCACCGAGCTAGTGCTCAGGCGTGCTTGGCAAGTACCCCATCCCAACTCTCCAGTTTTTTTGACAGTGTGGAGATATTTAGATCGGGGCAAAAACCGTTTATCCCACCCTACCCCACTCCCAGTGCCCCAAGTTTAAGGCAAGTTTAAGGTGTGGAGCTTATTGGTTCCCTTTAGTTTAAGGGTGTGGAGCTTATTGGGATCTTTGAGAACCACGAACATGTCACACACACACAACTACGGCAGCTGGCAGGAGACACAGTAGGCTAGGCCCTGTCACCATTTATCCCCAGTCTATTCTGAAGATGTCTCTCCAGTCATGCCCTACCAGCCCTGAGGAAGAATAGCCCATGTCTGTTGAGGTATCTGCATTGTGCTGAGTTCTGCGGAGGATGAGAATCTGACACAGCCTACCCCCTTTCAGGAGAGTTAGGACCAGAACATTAATAGCAAACAATTTCTCAGAGGATGGCTGAGAGAACAGAGCCAGAAAGCTGTTCCAAATTGTGGCTAAAACGTCCCTAAGGCCAGAGAGGTGGCTCAGGAGTTAGGACCCTCTTTTACCGAGGACCTACGTTCGATCCCACCACTCACATTAGCCACTGCCTATAATTCCACTTCTGAGAGAGCTGACACTTCCTTCCGGCTTCTGCAGGCAGCTAACTCTCTCCATAAACCCATCACTATACACACACATATACACATGATTTCAAAATAAGTTTTTAAATGTAATTTTCTAGGGGTTAGGGAGTTGGATCACTTGGTAAAATGCTTGCAGGGAAAGCCTGAGGACCCGAGTTCTGATCCCTAGAACCCACATAGAAGTCGGGCCCAACTTTATACCCCTGTAACTCCAGTGTTAGGGGGCAAATAGACAGGTGGGTCTCTGAAGCTGTTACTCAGGCTGTCAGATCAATGAGCAACATGTCCAGAGACAGACCCTGTTTCAAAAAAAGTAAAAAGTGAGAGATTACCTGATGTTGACTTTCACACGCATGCACACATCCATACTCACAGGAACACACACACACAGTGTTCCCGTGTAGTCAGGTGTGCTGTTCTACCCATGAGGTGGGAAGATCATGAATGTAAAGTTAGCCTTGGCTATGTAGAAAGACCCAGTATCAAAAACCAAACCAAACCAAAAAATAAAACTCCAAGTTTAAGCAGCAAATGTCGGTGGTGGGTATAACTTGGGCTTCTTGGTTTATCTTGATAAAGTAAGGCTGCGGGGGGGGGGGGGTAGGGGCTAAGAGGAGCCTGTATCCTGAGAGAAACAAGAAGTTATTTTCCATTTTAAACCAATCCATACATTCCATGGATGAACATTGCCCTATCAGACAGCCTGTGCACCCCCAGCCTAGCTGCATGAATACAAATAAACATTAACCAACCTTCTCCCCCTGTATTGTTTATTACGTTAGGTGGGTCTAGTGCATGCCTAGGTGGGTCTAGTGCATGCTTAGGTGATCTAGTGCATGGTGCAAGTGGTTTGCATTTTAACTCTCCACTGTGGTATTGAGCCTCAAACACAAAACCTGTTCTGACAAAGGCTCAGTGGCTTAATCCTTAGCAAAATTTCCTGATTTCCCCAGAAGCAGCTCCTCACCTGGAGGTTGCCTAGAGTTCTCCCGGTCTACTTCTTGCATCTCTGTCACCTTGATCGCAAACTAAACATTAGGGTACTTAATTAGAAAAAGTGCCAGTGGGGCTGAGGAGATGGCTTGGGCATATATAGTGCTTGTCATATAAGCCTGAGAATTTGAGTTCAGGTCCCAGCACCCACCTAAAAGCAAGGCACAGTGGCACTCATGCACACACTGGGGTGGATAGAGGACCCTGGGGCTTGTTGGAAAAGCCAGTCCAGCCAAACCTAGCTCTGAGTTCAGTGAGAGATCTTGCCTTAAAAGAAACAGGCTGGAAGCCCAGCAGTGGTGACACACGCCTTTAATCCCAGCACTTAGGAGGCAGAGGTAGGTGGATCTCTGTGAGTTTGAGGCCAGCCTGGTCTACAGAGTGAGATCCTGGACAGCCAGGGCTGTTACACAGAATCTCAAAAAACCAAAACAAACAAGCAAACAACAACAAAAACACACAACAAGGTAGAAAGTCGTTGAGGAAAATGCCCAGTGTGAACCTCTGGCCTCCGCATGCAATCCCCCTACACACACATACAAGAACCCATACTCACAAGAAGGGAAGGAAGGGAGGGAGGGACGGAGGGAGGGAGGAATAGACCACCAGTGACTCAGTTTGTCTGGAGCAGGGTCTAGCCCAGGGTGGAATCTCAGGGCACACACAGGTTAGGAAGCCTGAACGTGCATTCACATCAAGTCACTGCTCTCCCTTTAGATGGCCCACTGCTCTTCAGGGCCTGGAAGTCCAAATTTGCAGCCTCCTAGTCCTGGTGCTAGGGGAGACGGCTCTAAGTGGCAATTCTCCTTTTGTGGCACCAATGGTTTTGAAGCGAAGCAAGGTGATGGCAGTGTTTTATAGTGGACTGTCACCTGCCAACGTTCCAGAACTCCCTCCGGGTTGACTTGAGGTGCCCAGCCAATTGGTCTTGATAATAGGGTAATGGCTGGCACCTTATCCCAGCTCACAGCGGAGCCTCCCTGCCTCCAGTCTGTGCCCCTTCAGGGAGCAAAGGGAAACAGGCCTGGCATTAGGAAGCTGCTCTCAAGTGTGTGTGGAGTTGGGGTGGGACGACAGACAGAGCATGAGCTGAATCAAGGATGGGAGCATGTACCCACTGTGGCGTATCCTGAAGGATGGGAGCATGTACCCACTGTGGCGTATCCTGAAGGATGGGAGCATGTACCCACTGTGGCGTATCCTGAAGGGTAATTCTATTTTCCCGGATTCTCAAATTCTTCAGCAAATGGCCTTTGAATACCATCCGCTGCGAGGTCTGTCTTCTTGCTTCTTGTTCTGCGGTCGCAGGGATGTGGGGCAATGTTATGCAGGCCACATATTTCTGCATTGTCTCAGCAGCGAGGCTCTCAAGCCACAATAGCAACTGAGGTGCTAAAAGCATCTTCAGACTGGCTGGCCCCGGAGCTCAGGATATGCTGATGTTGTGTTGCTCCTTTCTTTGTAATTATGGAGATCGCCTGAGAAGAGGTGTTAATTCCAAGCTAGTGACAGAGCTGACTAGTCCTGCTACCCCAGAAAAAGAATGCTAATGAACTTTCCCCTCACTTTACCTTCGTAGATAAACAGCTGTTTGAGACTCCCTTCCGATATTGCTGTGTGAACTGTGTCTCAATTACTCCCGCGCCTCCATGCCGGTCCAGAGAGATAGTTTATGTTGGGGCTACACCCAGACACAGGGATCAGATGATAGAAGAGATGGGATGCAGCAGGGAGGAGGTACATACACGCCCCTGTACCTCTCACTGTGGCCTCTTTTCTCCTTCCAGGCTTAGAATCAGACCTGCATGTGCGACTGCATGGCCAGCATCTGGCTAGCAAGCTGGTCCTAAGAGCTGTGAGGGGCTACTTGGAGAAGCCCCAAGGAGACAAGGCCCTGGCTCTGTCATTCCATGGCTGGTCTGGCACAGGCAAGAACTTCGTGGCCAGGATGCTGGCGGAGAACCTGTATCGGGATGGACTGAGGAGTGACTGTGTCAAGATGTTCATCTCCACCTTCCATTTCCCACACCCCAAGTATGCGGACATGTACAAGGTGAGGCCGCAGTGCTGGCCGCTCTGGCCTGGCAGGGGTGAGGCCCCTGTGCCGAGCGAGCTGGAGATACTGACAGCACCAGGAGCCGACTAGACTAGTACAGGACGGGACCTGGGCTGAACCTGTCCACAGGCAGCCACTCCCTGCCCTCTCACTGAGGCAGCCTTGAGCTGCCGGAGGGACAAGCCACACTTCCACAACACCCTGGGGCTGTTTCCACGATGGTTGCACCAACAGAACCTCGGGTTTTTGTTTGTTTTTGTGATTTTTTATTTTCTTTGTGCTGAAAGTTGTGAAATGTAGCTGGGTGTGGTAGCACGTGCCTAATTCCAGTGCTCATTGGCTGAGGTGGGGAGAGCTTGAACTTGGGACCAGCCTGGGCTGCACAACGAGATCCTGTCTTTAAAAAAAAGAGTGACACGTGGACTAGAAAAAAGCAGTTAGTATTCCGAACTCCCCACGGTCTCACACACATTCGCACGCACACACGCACGTATGCACACGTGCACATTCTGGACCCTGCTGCTATCAGACCTCTTCCCTGTTCTTTCACACCATTGTAGCTTTGTTAGAATGTTCGCCTGGCTTCAATTTCACTCCCCCCAGATTTACACTGGGCCGCGAATGCGTGGCTGGTCTTTACAAGCGTAAATGCCTGGAAAGCACGAGCTAACCCTGACACCAGCCAAAGAACTAACATGGCCGCAAACTGCAGGCGGAGAAGCTTGTTTCAGATGGCTTGTTCGGGCTTTTTCCCCCTCAAGTGTGTCATTTGAGCAATGAAAGCAACAATGATGATTTGAGCCTCGGCCTCCCAAGTCTTGGATCACAGACCTGAACTATGCTCACTTTTAAAATGGTTGCTAAAAATTTGAACGGAAGGCCTTGAGCATGCTAGACAACAGTCTACTACTTAGCTACACTCCAGCCATTTTTAAAAGGCATATCGTGACATATCATCTCATCACATCATATGTGATTCCGCAGTTCTTCCCATAGTAGCTTGTTACATGCCAGCAGGCTGATGGACCAAAAATGTTCCTTTACTGTTTTGCTATTTGGAGTTTTGATTTGTGGTTTTTTTTTCACTTACACATGTAGTAAAATTAACCTGAACATAATAAGCAAACAGCCATGACCGCACCCACGTTGGCTCTCAACTGTAATACTTGGGAGTGTGTAAACTGGGAAAATTATGTCAGGACAGAGCTTGCCTGTGTCACCTGATAGTTTCAGTATGGCCCTGGAGGGCAAGAGCAGGGTGTCCTGAGACTCAAGACAGACTGATGTCAGGTGGTCGACAGCTGAGCTTCCCAGGAGGAATTCTCTGGCGTCACCTACAGCTTGAGGATTGTCCGCCTCCTCACTAGAAGACCGACAGGTGCACGCACTCACATGCCTGGGTGTCTAAGGGATGAGGATGCCGAGGAGGCTGAGATGGATAGGTGATAGTGTACATTTTCCGGTGAGAAGCAGCAGTGCCCAGCTCTGAGAGAATCACAAAGCTTATGTTCAGTGAAGGGTTTCCTGTCCTGTGGCACGGTACCATTGTGGTAACTAACCCTCAAGTTACACATTGCTGTGTACTAGATAGGGCAGGCCAGCTCCCTTGAGATCTCGGCCCAGCCTGGGTGCCAGTGGGCGTTCTGCTTCTGAGAGGCCAAGGAAGTGTGGCTGGCAGCCTCTGGGCCCTTGAGCCTTTCCTCTGTCTCAGTTGTTGAGCCCAAAGTCTCTGCCTCTGGGGAGTGAAGTGGCCCTTAGCTCCAGGATGGGATTTACTAAGTCCTGGAGAAGGCACCTGGCTGGTGTTTGTTTCCTGTCAGAGGGGCTTTTCTCGTGAACTTCCCAGCACATCTTCATCCTAGGTGGGGATGCCCAGCCCCAGCACAGGTACATGAGAGTCACCTGGGAAGCTTAGTAGTCAGGCCGGCCCAAGCCAGGGCTGGGGTTTCCTAGTTATTGGGGGTGGAGCCTGGCTGTCGTGCTGCGCCGAGGAAACAGGAGCCAATCCTCCTCCAAGGTCTGAGCTCCCTGTGTCCTGTGCAGGAGGAGTTGCGGTGGCAGATGCAGGAGACCCGGCGGCGCTGCCACCAGACCATGTTCATCTTTGACGAAGCTGAGAAGTTGCACCCCGGGCTGCTGGAGCTGCTTGGACCGCACCTGGAGCCCAGGGCCCCTGAGGCCCAGAGCGTTGAGCAGCCGCGGGCCATCTTCCTCTTTCTCAGGTTGGTTTGAGCAGGAGGTCGGGGAGTGGGGGACTGATTGTCAGTCAAGGCCTTCCCGAAGCCAAAGCCCCACAGCTTGGAAGCAGGCAAGGGACGCTGAGGCCTCCCTGCCCACCCCTCTCCCTCAGCATTCTCCCATGTCACTTCCTAGGGACTCAGGCAAGAGCTGGAAAAGTGGAGCTGCTTGTCTGCGCAGCCGCCTCCGAGGCCTTTGCAAAGCGCATCAGAAGCATCAGGGTTTGATTTTCGGTTAGCCTTTTTTAGGTTTTTCGTACAATGTGTTTTGATCGTGTTTACACACACACATTCCAACCCCACTCACAAGATCCAATCCTCCCCTTCCTACCCATCCAGCTTTGTGTCCCTCAAAACAAAACGAACAAAAAAATCACATCAAGACCAATTGGTGAACCCCAAATATTCTTGAATGTGTGACCACTGGAACGGAGTCAGCTCACCAAGGGCTACATGAAGCAAAAAGAAACTCCCCCTTTCTCAGTAGCCAATAATCGCCAAGAGCTCCTTAGCGTGGAACTTGGTGGGATTTGGTTTGTCTTGGGCTTGCACAGACCTCGAGCATGCTGTCACAACTGCAGCGACTTCATAGGCACAGCTGCCCTGCAATGTCAAGAACTCTGTTTTTCCTTGTTTTCTTGTAGCCCCTGGTCTTGCACTCTTCCTCCTTCCTCTTCCGAAATAATCCTTGAGCCTTGGAGGAGTGGGTGAGGTGCTTATGTTCCATTTAGAGCTGAGCAGACTCTTGACTCTGGGCATCTTATTCAGTTGTGGGTCTCTGTGTTAATCACTGACTGCAGTGATTTTGCTTTTCCAGCGAGGGCTGAGAGATGCTCTATGGGTCGGTCTAGAGATAAGTCATTAGGAGTTCTTTAATACTATATACATTTAGCAGAATAATACATCTACTGTAGGGCCAATGGTGTGTCTAGTCATTGGTTCTTGGCCCAATAATGGTACAGGTATTGGGTTTCAACGTATAGTGTGAGACTTAGATCCAACCAGAAAATGGGGGTTACTCCCATGCTTTATTCCAACATCTTTTTTTTTAATTTTATTGATTTTGATTGAACTCTACATTTTTCTCTGCTCCCCTCCCCTTCAACCCTCTCCCAAGGTCCCCATGCTCCCAATTTACTCAGGAGATCTTGTCTTTTTCTACTTCCCATGTACATTAGATCTATGTATGTCTCTCTTAGGGTCCTCATTGTTGTCTAGGTTCTCTGGGATTGTGATTTGTAGGTTGGTTTTCTTTGCTTTATGTTTAAAATCCACTTATGAGTGAGTACATATGATAATTGTCTTTCTGGGTCTGGGTTACCTCACTCAAAATGACGTTTTCTAGCTCTGTGCCGCCCGCCTGTACAATGTGACAGTGTGCTGCACTACAGGACCATTCATGAGCCTGGCAAGGGCCTGGAGATTTAAACACACAAAGACACACAGACAGAGACACGGGTCATCCTTGAAACAGGAATGCCCCCTTTATTGTATCCAGGGGCAGCTTATATAGGGATCATTAACTGATAGCCACGCCCCAGCCAAACCCACCAGAAACCACTCCCCTGCCATCAGGAACTCCCGAGGGTCTCATGCTCAGAGCAGCTGCAAGCATAACACGTTGTTTACAAGAAATTCAGGATCTGGGGGTTCACAGCTCCCAACATAGCTCCATCCATTTGCCTGCAAAATACAAGATGTAGTTATTTTTTTCTGCTGCGTAGTACTCCATTGTATAGAGGTACCACATTTTCCTTATCCATTTTTCCATCAAAAGGCATTTAGGTTGTTTCCAGGTTCTGGCTATGACAAACAATGCTGCTATTAACATAGTTGAGCACATGTCCTTGTGGCACGATTGAGCATCTTTTGGATATATACCCAAAAGTGGTATTACTGGGTCTTGAGGAAGGTTGTTTCCTAATTTTCTGAGAAATTGCCACACTGACATCCAAGGGGGCTGTACCAGCTTGCATTCCAACCAGCAATGCAGGAGTGTTCCCTTTACCCCACAACCTCTCCAGCATAAGTTGTCATCAGTGTTTTTGATCTTGGCCATTCTTACAGGTGTAAGATGGAATCTCAGAGTTGTTTTGATTTGCATTTCTCTGATGACTAAGGATGTTGAGCATTTCCTTAAGTGTCTTTCAGCCATTTTAGATTCCTCTGTTTGAGAGTTCTCTGTTTAGGTCTATACTCCATTTTTTATTGGATTATTTGTTCTTTTGATGACCAATTTCTTGAGTTCTTTATATATTTTGGAGATCAGACCTCTGTCTGATGTGGGGTTAGTGAAGATCTTTTCCCATTCTGTAGGCTGCCCTTTTGTCTTGTTGACTATGTCCTTTGCTTTACAGAAGCTTTTCAGTTTTAGGAGGTCCCATTTATTAATTGTTTCTCTCAGTGTCTGTGCTGCTGGGGTTATATTTAGGAAGTGGTTCCCTGTGCCAATCCACTCAAGTGTACTTCCCACTTTCTCTTCTATGAGGTTCAGCGTGGCTGGCTTTATGTTGAGGTCTTTGATCCATTTGGACTTGAGTTTTGTGCATGGTGATAGATATGGATCTATTTTCATTTTTCTACATGTTGATATCCAGTTATGCCAGGACCATTTGTTAAATATGCTTTCTTTTTTCCATTTGATATTTTTTGCTTCTTTGTCAAAAATCAGGTGTTCGAAGGTGTGTGGATTAATATCCAGGTCTTCGATTTGGTTCCATTGGTCCTCCTGTCTGTTTTTATGCCAATACCAGGGTGTTCTCAGTACTGTAGCTCTGTAGTAGAGTTTGAAGTCAGGGATTATGATGCCTCCAGAAGTTCTTTTATTGTATAGGATTGTTTTGGCTATCCTGGGTTTTTTGCTTTTCCATATGAAGTTGAGTACCGTTCTTTCAAGGTCTTTGAAGAATTTTTCTGGGATTTTGATGGACTTTTCCAACATCTTTCAGTGTTATTTACCCCTTCCTATATTCCCTCCTTTACTTTGCCTTCCCTTCCCTTTCCCCAATTTAACTCTTCCTGTTGCATTATTCCCTTTAGTCCTTTATACCAGTGTGCCCTATCTTCCCTCCTTTGAGAAACCTCTCCCTGTGGCCCCGAAGTAATTCCTGACCTCTGTGAGTAAAAATAATTCCTGACCTCTGTGAGTAATTCCCACTGAAACACAGTGTTAACTTTAAACACAAATATCTGAAAGTTTAAAGTTAACACTCAGAAATGAGAGGAAGCTTGCTATTTGTCTTTCTGAGTCTAGGTTACCTCAAATGATTGGTTCTAGCTCCATTCATTTGCCTGTGAATTTCATCATTTCATTTTTCTTAACAGTTGAGTGATATTCCATTGTGTAACTTCGCCTCATCTTCATCATCCAGTCATCAGTGGCTGGACACCCAGGTTTTCATAACCTAGCTATTTTATAGCGGCAATGGACATGGATGAGCATATGTCTCTATGGTAGGAAATACAGTCCATTGGATATATGGTTGAGGCTGGCACAGCTGGAGTGTGTGGTCAGTCTTAGTTTTTTGAGGAGTCTCAACAGCAGTGAGTGTCTCCTTTCCCCCACATCCATGCTGGCATTGTCTTTGGTGGGTTTATTTGTTGGTTTTTTAGTCTTAGCCATTCTGACTAAGGTAAGATGTAGTTGGGATTTCTTTGGACCACCAGCTCCCAAATAAAATGACATAAAGCCTTATTTATTATGAAGACTTGGCCTTAGCTTAGACTTGTTCTCAGCTAGCTCTTATAAACTTAAATGAACCCCTTTATATTGGTCTATGTTCCGCCACGTGTCTCATTGCCTCTCCTCCATACTGTCCATCCAAAGCGCTCCATCTCACTGGCAAATCCTACCTCTCTTCTTCCCAGAGTTCCTAGCTCTTCCTGAAAGTCCCGCCTGTTCTCTCCTGCCTAGCTATTGGCTGTTCAGCTCTTTATTAAACCAATCAGAAGGTGCCTTGGCAGAGACACATCTTCATAGTGTACAAAAAGATTATCCCACAACAGTAAGATAACATCGCAAAGTAGTTTTAATTTGCATTTCCCTTATAGTTAAGGATGTTGAAATTAGAAAAAAAAATGCTTCTCTGTGCTGACTAGTTTTATGTCAACTTGACACAAGCTAGGGTCATCAGAAAGGAGGGAGCCTCAATTGAGAAAATCTCCATGAGATCCAGCTGTGAGGCATTTTCTTAATTAGTGATTAATGGGAGAGGGCCTAGCCCATTTGGGTAGTGCCATCCCTGGGCTGGTGGTCCTGGGTTCTACAAGACAGCAGGCTGACAAAGCCAGAAGCAAGCCAGTAAGCAGTTCCTTCCAGGGCCTCTGCATCCGTTCTTGCCTCCAGGTTCCTGCCCTGCTTGGGTTCCTGTCCTGACTTTCTCTAGTGATGAGCAGCAAAGTGGAAGCAAAATAAACCCTTTCCTCTAGTTTGCTTTGGTCATGGTGTTTATCATAGCAATAGTAAAGCTAACCAAGACAGCCATTTGGGGGTTTTTTTTTTTTTAGTTTATTTATTTATTTATTTTGGTTTTTTCAAGACAGGGTTTCTCTGTGGCTTTGGAGCCTGTCCTGGAACTAGCTCTTGTAGACCAGGCTGGTCTCGAACTCACAGAGATCCGCCTGCCTCTGCCTCCCAAGTGCTGAGATTAAAGGCGTGCACCACCACCGCCCGGCTTAAGTTTATTTTTATTATGTGTGTTGACTGGTGTTTTGCCATGGGTGTTGGGTCTTCTGGAACTGGAGTTACAGACAGTCCTGAGCTACCATGTGGGTGCTGGGAATTGAACCTGGGTCCTCTGGAAAAGCGGTCAGTGCTCTTAACCACTGAAGCATCTCTCCAGCCCCACCATTTGTATTTCTTTCATCTTTTGAGAATTCTCTATTTAGTTCCATTTTTAATTGCTTTTTCTTGATGTTTAATTTCCTGAGTTCTTTGTATTCCTAGGCTCTAACCCTCAGTCAGATGTGCAGCTGGTAAAGATTTTCTCCCATTCTGTAGGCTGCCTCTTGAGTTATGTTCTTTGGTGTACAAAAATCTTTTAGTGTCATTAGATCCTGTTTATTAATTGTTGCTCTCAATGCTTATGTGACTGGGGTCCTGTTCAGAAAATCTTTCCATGTGTGTATGAGTTCAACTTTACTCTCTATTTTCTCTATTAAATTCAGAATATCAGGTCTTATGTTGGGGTCCTTGATCCACCTGGAGTTGTTTTGTACAGGGTGAGAGATAAGAATGAAATTTTATTCTTCTACATGTAGCTATCCAGTTTGACCAGCACCATTTTTTT
>PVIU01016624.1:0-44423 GCA_004026605.1 Ondatra zibethicus | reverse complement strand
AAACACTGATTTTGGTCTGAATACTATTTTGTTAAAAGAAAATCTCAGAGGGGAGAAATGAAAAGCAGAGTGATGTGTTAGGGGCTGCCATCTTTGGAGAGTGGTGCCAGGTGCACTCTTGCTTTTTACTTTCTTGTGTTTATGAATTATAAATTCTTATTGCTCCATAGTATGTATTTATTAAGTTAATTTATTACTTTTAAAAACAAGAAACAATCAAACTGGGGAAATAGTATGTTAACGTTTATGATGACTTCAGTGATCTGTATAAAATGAATAAAATGTAGCCTGAACCTTCCCTAGTTAAAAAAAAAAGAATGAATGGTTATAATTATAGTTTTCCTTAGTTATGATAAAAGATAAAATAGATATAAATATGGTAACTGTAGTTCTTGCTTGATAACTATTTTGTTATATGTAATTTTACTATGTTAAAATGAAAGCCTTTCTTTTTTGTTTAAACAGAAAAAGGGGAAATGGTGTAGGACATCCTTCTGTTTGTGTGTTGCTTTCATTGGTTGAATAAAGAGACAGCCTTGGCCTTTTGATAGGGCAGCCCTTAGGTGGGCGGAGTAGACAGATCAGAATGCTAGGAAGAAGGGAAGTGTGGCAGATGCCATGTTTCTCCTGCCCAAAACAGATGCTGCTTAGATGCTTTCCCTGTAAGGCATAACCTCGTGGTGAACACAGATTAATAGAAATGGGTTAGATCAAGAGTGAGAGTTGGAGAAGAGGCTAGATATAATGGGCCAGGCAGTAATTTAATTAATAGAATTTCCGTGTGGTTATTTTGGGTGTAAACTAGCCAGGTGGGATGGAACAAGGGGCCCTGTGCCGGGTGGCTGGGAGCCGGGCAACAGGAATGCGGCCCACCCGTTCCTTATACTACAACATTCACATTTGCTTTTCTAGCTTCATAGTACTGAAAGGTAAATTATCGTTCAGTACATACTTTTGTTTATATGGATGCTTCTCAGTCCACAATGCTTTGACTTTGCAGTTTCAACTTTGCCTTTCTGTGAAATACACACTAAGTACAAACCTTGCATAAAATGTTGTATTTTCTTGTTTCTCAGACTATGATTATGTGGTATGATATTCTCTCTTAAATCCAAACAATGGAAGTGATTAGTAACTCCCACTTAATCATGCAAACATAATGGCAAACAGTGCATTTTCAAGAGTTTATCAGATTCAATAAAATGTTGTACCAATCAACAATTACAAAGTCTTATATATTTTAATAAAATAAACCACCAGGTAAAGTTAACTAGCCAAACTAAGTAAATAGGAATCATAAGCACATTTATGATAGAATATGTTCAAATGGTCAGTGTCTTCACACACTCACACACACACACACACACACACAGAATTCTAAGCTATGGTGTTTAAGTAAGTTAATGATATTAAATGCATTTCTAAATTATGGTAATTTAAATGTCTGATTGGTATGTTAGGATATATTGTAATTGTAAATTAAGAAGCATTAATATTTTTCAAGACTTTTGAAATAACCTAAATATTCTGTCCATTATAAACAGTAATAAAATTAGTGAATTATGTAATGTGAATCTTTTCAGGCTCTGAATCCCAAGTTTGGCAAGTTCTCTCTGATGAAGATGAAAAACTCTACCTGAGAAGATGAGACAGGAACTTTCTGAAATAAGGGAAGATGAATTGACTGGTATTTGTACAACAGAGAATTATAAAGGTAGAGCTTGGCAAAAAATGAATGCCACAAAACTTTGCAGTACTTCTCAGAGAATCTCAGTAGTAGTTTGGCTAGCATGAGAGCATCAATCATTCATCAAGTGGTGCCAGTACAAGGTTTAGAATGGCATAAGAGTGTGCAAGGTTGAGCAATCCTTAGGAGAGTCATGATGAGGAACTTGTATTTCAAACTCCTTTAGAAATAAAATGTCTGACATTCAATTGAGACATCAGAGAGTTCGTCCTCAGGAAGAAGAACTGGCCTTAGAGAAGAAAATTAAAGAGATTCGCTTGAAGGAAAGATAAAATCAAGCATTGTAAGGCTCTATTCATGTAAGCAAGTACACATTGCCTCCTACAAACATTAAAGTTCAGGACAATACCATGTATTCCTTGGATCTCCACCAAAGAAGCATAAACCTAAACTGACACTCTCCCAACATAATTAAACAAAAATCCATTTCTTAAAAGAATAGCAAATGTGAAGAGACTTCTAAAAATCTTTGAAATAATATCCCATGCTTTGTTTTATTGATCATGGTTGCAAGTATTCCTTCTTGAGCCACTATAGAGAAAGCAACAAGCCATGGAACACATAGCAAGAACAAGCGGGTTTTCCTCTAAAACACAGAACATGGCATAGATGTTTTTTTATTGCTTTCATTCAACTTAGTTCAGAACATTTCTAATGAAGCACATAAGCAAGGAAAAATTATACATTCAAATTAGAAAGGAGTAAGTCAATATTTTCATGTTTTACATGCGCCATGATATTATGTATCATGATATTAGGATCTTCTGTGATGTGGTGGTATACACCGTGACCTCCACACTAAGTATGTATTGGCATGGGAGGTGCAGATATAGGCTATCTCATCTTTATAGCTAATTCAGAGGTCCTCTCATCTATATAAGACATTTCCTCAAAAAAAAAAAAGAAAGAAAAGCAGGAAAATGTTAACAATTCTATGAAAACCTTACAAATAATGAGCCAGTAATGTTGTAAAGTAAAAATCTACATCTAAAATTTGTTATTTTCTATGTGTAGATAATGAACTACTTGAAAAAAATCATGAAATTAGTCTATTTCTAAGAACCAAAAATACAAGGACACCTAGGAATAAAGTTAAACACATATTTGAAAAGTATTTATACTGAAATTGTGAAGTTGAAAAGTATTGAAGAAGAAGTAAATGAACAGGATACCTGTATTCATGGATTAGAAGAATTAAAGTTTTCAAAATATTCCTAGTTCATAAATCATTAAAATTGTTCAATATAACTCTTATAAAAATGTCAATTGGTTATCCAATATCAATGTCTGATCCCTGAGATCATAAGCATGCACTTGCTATACCAAATGAGCAGGCTTCATGTGTTTCACATGTGTATTTAAGAATATGTACTCCAAAGCAACACAGAGAAAACTTGTCCCAAAAAATCAAAAAAAGAATATGTATGCTTATACATATATATCTATAAATGCAACAAAAATTAAAAGGAGATTAAAAATTCAAGATACTATAAAGCCTTTTAATAGGAGAAGTTGGAGAAAGGCAAGTAGAAAGGCAATGATGTATTTATGATTTCAAAAAACACTATAAAATTCTGATGACACTGTTTCTGAAACTAGGAAGACAGTCAAAAATCTATGTATAAATACAAAGATACTAGGTTGTCAGTTCAGTCATAATGAAAAGTATCAGTGGTGAATTCAGAGTAAATTAGACCTGTACTTAACTTCAAAATATACTAAAGAGCTTTGGTGGACAGAACACCAAAGTACTGACACTGGCATAGACACAGACAGGGGCCAGTTGTGGAAATGAAGTGGAGCAGACATGAGTATACACACTTACATGCAATGGATCTTCAACAAGATGCCAAGAACATAAATTTTGGAAGCTCTTCAATAAAAGCTACTGAAAAGCTCATATTCATATGTATTGAAGAGGAATTAGATACTATCAAGTTCAAAATAAATTAAAAACATGAAGATAATATCAAAAATATGTATTTTCAACAAGAAAGCACGTGGACAATGCTACATGACAGTTTTCTGTGAAATACTGTTTTCTGTTAATTTTGGGATTTGTGTTTGTTTTTTATAAGACTTCAAAAGTTGATACAAGAACAAGTAAAAATATACAAAAAAAAATAAATATGTAGGACTATACCTAATAAAAGATTTTCTGTGTGGTGAAGAAACAACATAATGAAAAGACATATCATAGAATAGCAGAAAATATTGCAAAGAGCACACTACATAAGGGCTTAAAACCCAAATTAAAACTATCTTTTGGACTGTGAATGGTGGCTACACAGCAAGAAGAAATAACATATGTGTGTGGAACAGACATTGGCATTTCCAGGCAAATAGTGCAGAATGGTTTGGAATGGCCAGACAAGGAATGAGCCTTTGTGCCATAAGTGGGTGAGTTAACAAATCAGGTATGGTATGCATGTATCACTATGCAGAATTTCTCAAAATCAGAGAAATCATCTTTTGCAGAAACATAGATGAATGTGGATGATATCAGGATAAGAAAATCATTCAGACACAGAATCATGAATATTATACTTACTTCATCCACTTGCAACCTAGAAAAGTTGACCCAATGTTCATGAGGATTGGGGTTTTCAAGATCATAGGGAGAGACTGGGAAATGGGAGACATGATGGTGAGTCAGAAATTTTGGCGAGAAAGTAAAATTTATAATTAGTAAGGTTCATCAACTCTGACTTTGAATTTTACAACAGGAAAAATGAGATGTATATCAGGAAATAGCTGGAATATTGAATTTTAATATCCCAATCCCAATGAATTGATAAATATTTGATTATGTCTCTATGGAACCATCCTAGAGTTTCCTATTCTGATTTAATCTGAAGAAGATTTAGAGAGATATAACTAGACAGGGAAAGCAAAAGCAGGCTCATCCAGGTGGCAGCTAGTCTCAAAAATACTGCAAGAAGAAATTACCAGAAGGCATGAAGGTAGGTGTCTACCTAGGACCATTAGAACAGATAATGACCAAGGGGCCCTATAAAATACCCAAGACAGAATATATTAAACTGACTACCAGCATTCAGGTTCAACAATTTCTTTCTATTTTAAAGATTTATTTGTTTATTATATATACAACATTCTGCCTCCATTTATGCCTGCAGGCCAGAAGAGGGCATTATATCTCATTACAGATGGCTGTGAGCCACCATGTGGTTGCTGGGAATTGAACTCAGGACCTCTAGAAGAGCAGCCAATGCTCTTAACCTCTGAGCCATCTCTCTAGCCCAAAGTTTGGCATTTACTCTCCTGAAGAGATAAAGATGTTACATTTCCTTTACCTGTGGCTTAGTCCTCTATCTTTCATCCAATTATTTGCCCATGGCAGGAAGTGAGCTTGATAAATCATGAAGCAACTATTACTACCCTGGTAGATATGGTTTCCCATTGATATGTTCAATTATTATTCATCAATTAAAATCATATTTTGAAGTAATTTAATTACCCCAATGTATTCATGTATAATTATATTTCAATATTCATAGGTGAGATCCTTCACAATTAAAACTGAAGATTGTATTTATAAAATGAACTTTTGTAAGTTGAAAACCCTAGAAAAGTTCAAATTACATGTATCAAATGATTTAAGGAAATTTTAAAAAGACTAAGAGTGACACACACAGAATTTGAATGAAGATTAATTGAAATTACTCGCACTGATAAAAAACCTTAATGAAGTTACAGGAGAGTGTAGGCTTGTGCAATATAAAGTTATACCCCAGAGACAAAGTTGAACATATTTTCAAAGTTATTTTTTTAAGGAAATGATTCATTACTTTTCCAAAATTCAAGAAAAATATTGACATAATGATTTAGAAAACCAAACTAAGTGCATATAGTTTATACCTAAATGAATCATATCTCAACAAATTAGAGATCAAGTTCTAGAATTTAAGATAAAAAGAAATCTTCAAACAAGGTATGATGAGGAGTGGGAATATTATACAAGAAGGAAAACAAATAAAAGTGGATATTGTTCCCTCAATAGAAAGAACTGATCTTGAAATCAACTTACTGATATAAGAAGCTTTGAGGTAGATAATATCCAAGATTCCATATCTAGTAATTCCTAATTATAAGGTGAGATTTATCACAAGTTGAACTGTCACAGGTAAATGTTTTTAGATCAAATTTCAAATAAAAAATAAAAGGATTGTAAGGAGTTAATAAGCACTCGTGTTCTCATATAGAAATGTATTTTCATAAACTCATCAATATTTTGTACAAAATAATAAAATTTCAAATTATACTATATATTTAAAATAACAGAGAGAACAGAAAGTGATGAGTGAGTGGGAAATTGGGTAGTTACTCAATAGCTTTAAGTTTTTCACAGGATGATGTGGGAATTCAGAGGAAGGAAGGAGGCAAAGACCATAGATACAGTGTGCATTGAAGAAATACTCTAGGCAGTTTCTGATGACACATGCTCACATGTTATAAGAATTATAATTATAAAAATAATTGTTTAAAATTATTGATAAATTTTGAAATAATCTCATTGTGCTTTACTATCTACATTAGCCACTAATTCTTTCTCTTTCTTTTTTGATCTAGTATTTTAATATATGTCTCTTTATGTATTTATGCCTATTTTTCTTCCTCAGTAAGCAAACTTTTCTTGATTGGAAAACTTGTAATTCACTAGAGAGAGGTGAGTTTTCTAAAATTAGTGGTCATTTGATAGGACCATCTCCTAGGTGCACAACATTCTTCATTGGCTCATTGTATCAAGTCTTTTGGATGTTGGAGAAAGAAAATCTGCAAAAAGGGATATTGGTCTCTATAATATTCTACCAGTGATTTCTTGAATCCAAGGCAATCTGACTTCTAACCTGAACATAAGGTACTACCTCATACATTTACAAATTTTTCACAATGCTTCACAGGCTTCAGTATCAATGTTTAAATATTTACACAACACCTACTTTGGTTTGGCTAGGACAGAATGTCTGTTAGCATAGCCTATTGGAAGAAAGATCTTTTGGATTTTTGTTTGGTTTCGGGGGCTTATAGTTTCTGAAGATAGATGTCGATCAAGCAAAGAAAATGTGGCAAATGCCTCAGCTGGGATTCCAGGAGTGTACTGCTTACACAGTTGCTGACATGGAGCAGAGAATTGGAGGAACAAAAGGGCTGCATAACTTTCATTTCCAAGGCCTCTGTTTCTGACAGGCCCATTTCTCAGAGCCCCTATAGCCTCCTGAATTAGTGCCAAAAATGGGCAACAAGCCCTCAAAGTGGGAGCTTGTGAGTGACATTTCATGTTGGTAACAGCTGCCTTAATGTCAACAACTTCTCCATGTAGTATCCCTCAGCCTCTGAATGGGTTTTACTCACTCCATCTTCAGTTGTAGGTTGAAATATAAAGTTTTCTTATTTCAAAAATGTATAGTGACTATTACCTTTTTGACATTCTTGATAACTATTCTGTGATTTTCTTTGACTGGGCTTTGAGGAATTTCTTCTGTCCCTTTGTATTAGTACTTTCTTGTCTTGTTTTGTTTTGCTTTTCCCCAGTATTTGACAAGCATGACAAGTTCATTCTGGTTGAGTTTGTGAGTGGTATGGCTAAATTTGTCAACTTGACACACCAAACAATCTGAGAACCACAGCTGAATTTTGTCTATCAGGTTGGCCTGTGGGCATACTTATAGGAGTTTTTCTTTATTGCCATTAGAAGTATAGAGCCCATACAAAAATAAATAAATATGTAAATAAGGAGCTAAATCTGAGCCTGGAAGGAAGACAGTTGGCAGTGTTCCTTTTTTCTGTTTCATACTTCTGCCTTGAGTTCCTATCTAGGCTTGACTTGATAGTGGCTATAACATGTAAAGTCAAATAAACTCTTTCCTCTTCAAGCTGCTTTTGGACATAACGTTTATCACAGCAACAGAAAATAATGAGAACAAATGTGATCCATTCCACAGTGGACAGAGAAGTTGGAATATAGGGTTATAAGATTCCTGGTTATGTTGTAGTCATTGTTCTATCCAGAATGGAATGGAAAGACTGGGGAAGAATGAACACAACTCCATCTTCAACAGAAGTGGTCTGTACTTCAATCAGAAAAATGAAGGGTAACAATATTTCCATGGCAATGGTGGATGTATACCATGGCAGAGGATGCTTGAGGCTTTGTAGGGCTTGCAGAGGAAGTGTCTATCAGGGTGAGAATCCTGTTGAAAATTTATGGAACTTGGTTCTACCTCTTCAGTTTTAGGTAAGGACTGTTTGTATCGACAGGTATCTGTGAACACAGTAGTCACACTTTCAGACAGTACCTGTCTTTGCTATCAGGTACCTTGAGTGTGAGACAAATTTCACACCAAGATTCAGAAGGTTGAGATAACTTTACCCTTTATTTCAGACCCTGTGGACAACATAAAAGAAAGAGAGCCAGTGAATGTCTCTCTGGTTACTTCTTGCTGGCTATAGGGACTATGAAGAGAGACAAGACTCTGTGATGGGAATCTCATGGGGCAAAATTAGATTGACTACAGGAGGAAAGTTCCTGACTGATGACTGTGCTTGCTCATGATTGTCATCATGTACTCATGGAGAAACTTCAGAAAACATAATTGTGAGCAGGCTGAAAACATATGACTTGGTTACAAAGTAAAACAAAGAGAACAACAAGGAAGATTGGAGGTGGGAGAGAGAGAAGACTACACTCCATAGTAGGAGAGAAAGGGGAAAGAGGCATTATGGCTAGTCAAAATTACATTTCTATTTGAAAAGATAAAAATGGAGGGGCACCCCAACTGTGGTAAAGTAACAGTGGCAGTGAGTAAACTCAAGGATTGTAGTAGAAAGGAGGAATTTTTTTTCAGGTCCAATTGTTTGGAGTGACAATGGCTAGCACCTCTGCTGGAAGTGCTGCACCAAAGTAAACTGGCAGAGTCATAGGGATTTCAGAGAATCACAGGAAGGAACAGGAGAAAATAGAGGACTAATCTAGAGAATTGTATCGGATCTCAAATGGAAGTTATCGAGGTTCCTGGTAGCCAGAGCTCCCAAAAAGCATCCCATCATCTTCTAACTGATGTATCAGGAACCAATAGAACTATAGAAATGTGCTAGTCACTTGGAAACTTTACGTGGAACATTCCTATATAAATGATGTTATTTTAAATAATGTGGGTTCAGTAAGGAAAACACTTAAAAGACAAGTTAAAATGAAAGTGTGAGGATGATAGGAGAAAGGAATGATCAAAGGAGAGAGTCAGAGTAGGAGGGACCTACAGACTCTGCGTGGAAGGAGGCTTGTCACTAAAGTTTTTGTCTGGTCCCTGTATGTTTGAGCTCTGTCTCAGAGGAGCTTGGATTTGTTAGTGTGCAAGCAGCATCATTCCAGGAGGGAAGCATAAATTTTATGCTTGCATTAGTCAAGAGATATCACCCTCTTTAACTCTGGGGTCCACAAGAGCCATATAATTGAGTTGGCCCTGCAGGATATTAAGCTGATCTGAAATCTCTTTAAGATTTTGTGAGTTCTGGTAAGACAGAGAGTTTAACTGATGCAATGAAGGCTTTAGTGCAGCTGTTCTAGATCTGAGGGAGGCCTGAAAAATTGTCCAAAGTGACTAGTAGCGAGAACAGTGAGTAGCATGGCCTATTAATCCCTTTTCAGAGGTTACTTAACTGCTTTTATGGGTCTGAGATAGAGATATCTCTTAGCTGCTTCAATCAGACAAAAGTGGTGATGTAGAAAGGGCAGCAGTTAGAGAGTGCCTTGGAGGGTGGTCTATCTAAAGGGTCATAGTCAAACAAAATGAATGTCAGAGAACCAGACATAAAACAGTCATGTGTCAACAGTATACAACCTGGAAGTGTTTTATGTGAATTTGATAGCATTTGTAACCTACAAAAGTTAGACTATTAGGACTATTATAACTTTCTGAGAGTGTGCTTAAGAAAATAGTTGGAAATTTTTTTCCTTTAGAGTGAGAGAACAGGGAAGAAAACCACTTAAAGAATCCTAGACAAACTTTATCATAGGTGTTAGCAAGAAGGATTATCTTTGTTACTGTTATTTTTTCCAAGAGTTAAAAGCACTCATTTGATAGAAAAAATTTAATTTGTTTTAATTTTGCCAAAAGTTTAGAATCAGCCATTCAGTCTCCACTAACACAATTTTATGGGGACTGATAAGAGATAAAGTTGTTGAAGAAAACTTTCTTCCCATCACAATTAGCTTAAGATTTGTTTAGTAAGGTGTTTAGTAAGGTTGTTTAGTAATCTGTTACATCAGATTTCTGTATACGATACAAGCACCTGGAAGTTCTGTAAGAGAAATCAGTTAAAGAAAGTATTTTAATTGACAATTTAGAACAGAAATAGAATTTTATTGTGTCCTTTTATAAGATTGTGTGGCAAAGTTCCAAGGACACCACTTGGGTAATGTGAACAATTTCTCAAGCATATGTGTTTTATGATATAATGCCCATCAGCCTGCTTTAATGAAAAGGCATGGTTGCTTAGGGTTGAGAAGGTCACATTACAGCTGTGAGAAGTGCTCTTCTAGAAAGAGATAGTGGGCCACAGTTGGTAAGTCCAATCTTTGGATTTGGCCTTAGCATTTAAGATGACCTGTGGCTTACCTGTAATGCTCTGGCATCTTACTCCTCCATTGACTGCTGGCATGTCCTCCTACTCTGCCTTCATTCTTGCTGTGTCTTGAATTTCCAACCTAACTATGTATTCTGCCCTGCCATAGGCCAAAACAGCCTTATTCATCAACCAATAAAAGCAACATACTTTCCACAGTTACAGAATATTTCTACAGGTATCCCAGTCTCCAGGGACTTCATTAACCTGGGAGGGAAAGGTGAATAATTATTCTCATACTTTCATCCCTTGGACCACATTAGAATAGACTCCAAGTATGTTTATTAAGCACCCAGCCTAGTTAATCCAGCTTGGTACTTTTATTAGCTGTATAATATTTTAATAGCCAGGTATTTCTAAATAACTTTTGATTAGGAAAGTAATTTAGCTAGTTTTATAATGGTTAATCTTAGACTGTAGAAACTATGAAAAAGTATATATGTATATAATCTTTCAATCTCATTCTCTATGTACCTTTAATAACATATTTCATAGCTTGCATAATGTCATAAGTAGCAAAATTTTCTAGTTTTTTTTTCTTTCTTACTATCCTGAGACATAATAGCAATAACAAATGAATTTAGTATTTGTTTTGAAATTTTCTACATGGAGAACAATGGGAATGCTAAGCAAAATCTATAACCTATTTACAATGTACTAGTGAGAAACCAAAGTTTAATCTCATCAAGGTGAAACTGTATTAGAAACCCTCTGATAGGCAGTCAGGGAGAGGGACTAAGGCTAAGTTATAAAGGTGCTGAATTTTCAAGATTCCAGGGCTTTTCTTCATCTTCCAGATCTTGAAGCAAACTTTGCAGCTTAAAGAAAATCCTTCTTGGCTGTTGTCCTCCATCATCAGGACCCTGCTGATGGACTGGTTCAACAAGTTCAATGGCAGATGAAGCCATGTAACAGAACAATATTTGAAGCTATCAACCATACTCTTCCGTCAAATTGATTAATCATAAAGCAGAGGAGGAAAACTCTTCAGAAATATAAAATCCCCATCTCTGGAGGAAAGACTGGGCTTTTGGTATTCATGACTCAGGTTTCTGTTTTGCAGAGAGTCTTTTTGTCTGTGGGTGTGCAGCATTAGTGTTTCCTCACCCCACTCCAGTAAACACTTTATTTCAAATGCCGACTCTGTCTACTGCAGTCTGCGGTTTTGAGATTTGTCAACTCTTGCTTTTTGTGCTTGAGATTTTCCCATTAAATTCTTAAATTGGCAAATAAAAACACAATCAATACCCCTGAACTTTATCAAAAATTACCCATGGTAACCAATGCATTTTCTGGACTGATATACAGGAAAATTAAAAGGGGATTACTGATAAGTATATGGTTGACCCAAAGGTAGTCACACTGTTTTAAAAGGTCTATCTTTCTGTCTATCTATCTATCTATCTATCTATCTATCTATCTATCTATCTATCTATCTATCATCTGTCTATCTATCTGTCTGTCTTTATCTACGTTCTATCATCTATCCATCTATATCTATCCATCTATATCTATCTATCTATCTATCTATCTATCTATCTATCTATCTATCTATCTATCTATCTATATCTATCATCTGTCTATCTATCTGTCTGTCTTTATCTACGTTCTATCATTTATCCATCTATATCTATCTATCTATCTATCTATCTATCTATCTATCTATCTATCTTCTATCTATTTTTCTATTTAAGTTTTCCTGGGATTGCTTGTTCATCTCCTCTCTTAGAAAAAAGTACTAACATTTACTAAGCCTCCTGTTGTCATTTAGGCAAGCACACTGAAAGGTGTCAAGATAGCAGTTGTTTACTTGAGAAGAGAGAGTTTTAGTCCTGATTTGGATCTTGAAAAAAGAATTTTTTGATATGTTCATTTTGAAGAGGCTTAAGAATTTAAAAAAATGAACTCCTTAAAGTATTTATTTACATATATAAACATTATATGTATACCCAAACATAAATATTTATGTACATATATGTATGTATGTATGTATGTATGTATGAAATGCAATTTTACATTGCAGGTTTCTCTCTCCCTTCCTGAAGTTGTTTCTAAATAAGCAGTCAGTACCTGACTTAATATTAATTAGAAACTGCTTGGCCTATAGTTCAGGCTTATTTCTGACTAGCTCTTACATTTAAATCCACCCATTTCTATTCATCTGTGAATCACCAAATGGTGGTGACTTTTACCAGTCTGCTGGCATCTCATCTTTTTGGCAGCTGGCTTGCATCTTCTCAACTTCACCCATTTTTCTCCCTGTATACAGTTTGGCTTTGTGGTCTAGCTATAATCTACCTTGCTATAGGTCCAAGCTGCTTTTATGGCTAACCAATGAAAGCAAAATATATTCAAATCATACAGAAGGACATGTACACTTTAAAGATTTGTCACTTGAATTGGTTTAATAAAATCTGATTTGTCAATAGCCAGACAGGAATATGTGGGCAACCAAACTAAGGGAATTCTGAGAAGAGGATGGGTGGAGTCAGAGGAGTCTCCAGCACGTGCAGAGAAGCAAGATGGGCACACCATATTGAGAAAAGGTACCAAGCCATGGGGCTGAGAATAGATAAAAGTTATGGGTTAATTTAAGTGTAAGAAGTAGCTTAATTAGTAACAAGCCTCAGCTATCCGTTGAGCATTTATAAGTAATATTAAGCCTCTGAGTCAATTATTTGGGAAGCAGGTGCAGGATATTTGGGAATACGCAGACCAGAGAGAAACAAGTGATTACATATTTTCTAGTTTGTAGTGGATCCAAACTTCTGTCAACAGACATTCTAATGCATTGAGAGTTTTTGAGGTCAGCAAAAAATTTGCATGAATGGAGATTTAGACACCATTTAGGTAAGGTTGCAATTGTTTTTGTGACCAAGGAATGCCACAAAATCGCACCATGCAACAGCCCTCATATGAGCAATTTACCGTGGTGGGAATGAGATCATTCAGAAGACTTCCTCTGAGCAGCATGGAAAGGAACTATAAATTGCATGTAGCATGCGCATAGGTAAAATACATAGCCCCATGGTGACAGTTGAAATCAGTTATATTGGTGGCTGGTGATGACCTGGCCACTGTTGCTGAGTCGTTGACGGTGGAATGGGATAGGGAGAAGCACCTGGTTCTGGAATGTGAGTGCTTCCGCGTTTACCAATAATAGCAATGGTGAAGTTAGTTTCTGGTCATCACCTACAATCAGAAAACAGACAGAAACAAGTGATCAGGGTTTGGAACCAATGTCTCAGTACCAGTAGCCTCATAGAGAGAACTTGAAGCAGAGAGAAGACCCCCGGGCTCTAGACTAGGACATCACTCTAGACTCCTAGACTGAAACTAGAGCCTATCTCTGTGTGTGCATCTTGTATGAGCTGTGGTTGAACGACAAAAAGCCTCTACTCTGGAGGTTAGAGAAAATCATAGAGTAAGATTGACCCTACTAAAAAAAAAAAAAAAAAAGGGAAAGGGCCAAAATTGAGTTTATCCTTCTAATAAAGCCCCAAGAACAAGGAAACTATTTCTTCAATGGGACTTGCACTGTCATCTAGGTCAAATGGCTTATTCCACTGATTTTCAGCCCATATGAAGTACTGCATGGATCTATTGATGATGGCTTTTGATGGAAAAGTGGGAGGAGAGTGGGGGAGGGACAGGTAGAAAAGTGAAGTAGAAAGAGAAATAAAGATGTCATTTGTGGAAGTAGAAAGGCCTCAGCTTCATTGAAAACTATCTCTGGTTTTGGCACCAAAATGTAATTTCTGGGATGGATCTGGAAGAAGCAGAAAATAGAGGATAGTGGGACTCTGTCCTTAATAGAAGCAGATTGCTCTTTAATTAGATCAATAATGTGCAACAACTTGTCCACAGAATTGGAGGTTGTGCACTTTGGTACAGAGCCTTGAAACTTTATAGGGTTTCAAAAAGGAAGTGCTTATCAGGGTGGGAATTCAGTGGGAATGTACTGGCCCTGGGTCTACATCTGCAGTTTCCTATAAGGACCATTTGTGCTGACAGATATCAGTGAGTGATGAGCAGTGGTGGTTGTGGTTTCAGATAATAACCATCTGTGCTAGCAGGTATTTTTGGGCGTGGGAATCTTTCCTGTCAGGATTTGCCAGACAGAGATAATTTTACCCTTTATTCACAACCATGAAGCAGACAGCAAAGGATATGGGTCCATACTAAAAGCCTGAAGTTTCACCTTAATGATCCACTTCCTTCATCTCGTAGAGGTTCACAAATTCCTAAAACAATAAGTACTACCCTCTCAATATAAACTTTTACCCATGTGAGTTCATAGAGGACATTTCAGATTCATATCCTAATCCTTCCTAATGAGTAGAATACTGATATATTATTGACTATCCTCCTCCTGTAATAATTATTCCCTGTTCTTAAAATAATGGTCTTCTGCAGATTCACGTGAATGTCTGACAGATTAACAAGGCTTTTCTGGGCTGACTTCATGATTTTATGCTACTTGGTATTATGAAATTTCCATAACCCTGTCTTGCCCATTAAAAGGCTGAGAAATTCATTTCTGCAAAAGTTGTCAGAATCTGGCCCTATACATGCTAATTTTGTGACGTCTGTCTCACACACTGACATTATGCTGAACATTGTATACATGTTTCTTTTCTTTAGTCCTCTTCATACTGGCTTCTGACTTGACAGATCATCCACTCCTGAACCGGTCCTCCTACTAGCTAAGTTGTCCCTGCTTTCTGAAGCTGCTGCTCACTGGTCAAGCTGCTCTTATATGCCCCATGGTTTGCCAGATAATTGACAATCCAGCTTCTTTGGGGTCTGTGTATCTTATTTATTATATTCTGCCACTTTGTATTATCTAATTCCTAAAAGAAAAAAAAATCAATTTATGTTTTCTCTATTTTTCACTACTTTTAGTGAGTATCATGTCCAGTTATTGCCAGGTCATTTCTGAACTATATTGTCTATTCGTATTGTAAAGCAGCACATTGGATCTTATTGAGTTCAAAATTCTGCATTTTAAAATTTGGTTACATAGTTTTATTTATTTCGGAACATTGATCCCAAATGTTGTGAACTTACTAAAGATGACTGTACCTGTGTTGAACAGGATCTTTGTTATCTGAATTAATAAATAGCAAGTCATTCTTAATCCAATGAATACTAATTAGTATAATTTTTTCCTTGAGCATTAAAACTTGTTTAAATATATAACCCTGTGAATATCATACAGATAGTTTTAAAAGTATCATTGTATTATTATATAATATATATTATTCAATATTACTAATTATTATTAGTCATTATCATTTCAATCATTTTGAAAGTAGTTTATGGACAATAGCAAAATACAACAAATTTGTCACACTTATCAATAACAAAAGATATAACAGATTATAACTGAAATGTTGAATATTTAACTCTCAAGAAGTATGGTAGTTGAATAAGAATGGTTCCCATAGCCGTATATATTTGAGTGATTAGACACCAGGAGATGAAACTATTTGGGAAAGATTAGGAGGTGTGGCCTTTTTGGAGGAAGTAGATCACTGATTTGGGCTTCAGAAGCCCATGCCAGGCCCAGATTCTCTCTCTCCCTCTTTCTCTTCTTCCCTCTCTCCCTCCCTGCCTCCCTCTCTCTCTATCAGTCTGTTTCTTTTTACCTCTCTCTGTCTCTGTCTCTCTATCTCTCTTTGTTCTACAGACCATGATATTGCTCCTAGCTAATCTATAATGTTGTCCAGGCTCACCTCAAACTCCAAATCTTCTTGCCTCTGCCTCCTTCAGTGGTTGAAAGCACTACCTGCTCTTCCAAAGGTCTTGATTTCAATTTTCCACAACTATAGGTGGCTCACAGCCATCTGTAATGATATCTGGTGCCCTCTTGAGGAAGAAACCTGGTCAGTTTTCCTCATCAATTTAGAACATGAAACCCAATATGGACAAGTTCAACAGAATGGATATATACGGGTTACCCATGCATGCTTCAGCATTACCAGGGCATAAATTTCCTTTGCTCATTCATTCGTTCATTCATTCATTCATTCATTCATTCATTCATAATGCTGTAGTACTTGCCTACATGTTACCATGCTCTCTGCCATGGTGATAATGGACTAAGCATTTGAAACTGTCAGCAAGCCCACAATTAAATGCTTTCTTTTGTAAATATTGTCGTGATCATGGTGTCCCTTTACAGCAATAGAATAGTGACTAACCCATTTATTCATCTTTTAAGAATTTTGTGCATATATACAATGAAGCATCGTCCTACCTTCCTATATCTCCTTCAATATGTCCTCCTCATAAATTTATGACCTTCTTTTTGATAACTCTTCAAGTTCAATTAAGCTCAGAAAGTGTTTTTAATATTACCAGGGGAAATAAGACCAGATATTTATCATAAGGAAAACAATTATAGCTGATGTTAATTATAAAAATAA
Source organism: Ondatra zibethicus (assembly GCA_004026605.1). Taxonomy (NCBI): domain Eukaryota; kingdom Metazoa; phylum Chordata; class Mammalia; order Rodentia; family Cricetidae; genus Ondatra; species Ondatra zibethicus. The sequence goes on along the minus strand of PVIU01016624.1, from coordinate 27,602 downwards.
GAAAATTATATTTGGGTAGACAGATGACTCAGTGAATAAGAGCACCAGTTGTTTTACCAAAGAACTAAGGTTCAGTTCTCAGTATCTACATGGACTCTAACAATTATCTCTTGCTCCAGATTTAGGAAAGATGAAACCTTCTTTTCACCTCTGTAGGTACCAATCTGCACATTGTACACAGATATACATGTAGGCAAACACTCACACATACACATAAATTGAATAAAAATGAGAAAATTCTATAAAATTATAATATGGAAAATAACATAAAAAATATTGAAAGCAGTTGGATATTCTTCCGCAGTCTCCTGCTGCATTTGGTAACATAAGCCTATTTAAGTATTTGGTATTGTATAGAATAGTATAAAAATTGAGAAGTTATAGGTAGTATGGCATTCATACAGAGTCATATGAATGGAATAATTTCTGGAGAATCAAACTGCATTTTCAGCTGGCAGCAATGTGTTAGAAACAAACGTACACTTGTTTCCACTTTGAAATTATTTACAACCAACTACATAAAATATTTCCAAAGAGGAGTATTTCTCCTGTTCTGAATGAGTAAAGAATCTGCAATGTTGCTATAAACATCCTGTTTAAAGTATTAGCTATGCCAAAATAAAATTAAAATAAGAGAGAATTCTGCTCAGAGTGGTAGCATATTCTTACCATCTTACCAAGAGAGGTAGATATAGAAAACAAGATTTTTAGATCAAGAAAAAATAATCCATAAATCAATAAATGTTAGTGTTTTTAAAGTGCAAAGCCTTTAGAACAAAAGTTATTTTTTTATTTTAATTAAAATAATTATTACTACATAAAGTAAAAATTTGAAGTATCGATTTTTCATTAGTATAACGCCAAATAGGAGACAAAGTTTACTGGAGTCATTAGCAAAATGGAGCATCGATCCTGAAGCTTAAAAGTGTAGGTTTCCATTGTCTTGTCACTGTATCTCTGCAAACATGAAATTTAAGAATTTGGATTGAATAAATTGGGGTTTTAAAACTAAGACTTCTATTAGCTATTAAAGGAACTTTAAGGTCAGTAAAAGTTAGAAGTATTCAGTAGAAGCTAGATTTCGTTAATCAAGACATCGAAGATAACAACAAATATTTTTAAGCTTTCAAAGAGAAAACTTTAAATAGCAGACTGTAGTTTGAGTTATTTTCTTCCTCAAATGCATTTGGAATGTTGGCACGACATGTTCAAATTTTAACCATGTCAGAACAGTGTTCTTCTCTTGTTAATGTCATATGCAGTGGTTACATGGGGAAAAATAGGCTTCTTGCTTTTTTTGTCCTAGTTAGAGAAAACACAGCCTTTGTTTTGCCTGTTTTGTGTTGGTGTTCTCTTGACAACACTGCCGTTGATTCCTCTGGAACCTTCTTCATGCAGTATTTTCCTAGCACAGCATCTGTGTTGGCTGCAAAGGAGAAAATTTTTTCCTGACTGAATTAGGAAAGGAAAAGAGAGATGTTCTTTCCCTTTAACATAAAAGAAAACACCATGTCCATACATTTTTCCTAAATGAGAACCCAGTTCTGAGGAAAATCCTTTCCTGCTACCTATAAACTTCTACGTCTGTTAAAAAATATTGGTCTTATTTTCTCGTGTTCTTTCCCTCTGAGACTGATATTCAATCTTTAAAATAATTGCATGTTGGGAAGGTAATTGGCTGGAAGTTTTTATGTGTTTAGGCTTTTAGAAAATTGAGTTTCTATTCATTGTTCTGCCTTTTCTTTTTAGCAAGGTTTGTGTGATCATCTGGTTGATAAAACAGATTCAATAATGCATGTACTGTTAAATTGTTTCATTAATACTTGTGTTTAAACATGAAATGAGCATATTTTCTGAAGGAATGAAAGTAAATGTTTTTATATTCCACGTCATTACTTGTCCTGACAGTTATATGTGAAAATATTTACACAAATGAAAAAAATCAAAATAATTTTTGTAAGCTATGTTCAAAATTTTCCCCAAAGATTAATATTACATAGAAAATGTTTTTATTGATTTTTATCTTTGATAATAATGACTTTTAAATAGGCAAAATAAATAGTATCATTCCTAATTCCTGATGTTTGTTGGATAAATTATAAATTATTTAAAAATGGTAAAGTAGGTACTAATAGCCAAAACCTATGTTTTCAAACTTATTCTGCTTTAAAGATTTTACAAATCAGTCTTTTGGGATATTCACTTTGTTTTGAATAACATTTGAATTTAAAAACTTAACTGCCCTTTAAGTTAAAACATAATCTATTAATGTACCTCAGCAATCAGAGTGACAATTCAGATATTGCTGCCTTGAATAAATGCATGTGTTCAACTGAATTAGTTATCTTGGCTATATGCTGTAATAGTTTTTCTTCTACATGCTGAACTATAGAAGATCAATGTTCTTCACCATGGACTATGGAATATTGATTTCATTTCTTCTCTGTTACTAACCATTAGAAATAGGGAAGTGTTAAACAATTCCAGGGGAAAACTACGAGGAAAATGCATGCCTCAACTAATATAAGTTTTTCTATAGAAACAAATCATATTAATAAATTTCTGCTGTTTTATCTACAGTTGTCACATGAGAAGTTGTAGTAGAAAGAGTCTGTATCAATGCTGGTGTAAAGCATTGCTGTGCTATGGATGTGATTACACTGGATAACTTAGGGTGTTTAAATACAGCTGTCACAGGCATTGAAGGCCAGTGGCATGATATAAAAGGTATCCAAATAAATTCTCTGATCTCTCCAAGTCTTGAGCAAAAAAATTGAACTTGTTATTAATTAAGATCTGAAGCAAAAACCAAAGGAAAAAAATTCTGGTTGCTATGGATTAAACACACAGTAAATCAACAATTCTGTTTCATCAGACACATTTTCTTTCTTAAATTCTTGGGATAACACTTGTCAAAGTTACTTGATGCTAAGAATTTTGAGTAAATAATTCTTCTAGCTGGTTTCACAGCAGTCATGTATGTTGGTGGTCTCTCAGAGGTGAAAAAGCTCTGTAGCAAGTTATCTTTCTTCTCATTGGCAGAAAATAGATCTTCATTGAGCTTTTTATTTCCAGTCTTTTCTAATCCAAAGCAATGCTAAAATATCTAATCCTCTCCAAGGAACAGAAGGCCATGGATAGCAGTAATTAAGATTCAAATTGTACTTTCTTCTTGGCTTATTTAAGGTCTTCAATTTCTGATGTATTTACTTTAAGTTCTTCTTTTAGTGCACGATTTGCCAAGGACTGTTGGCAGGCAGAGCTGTACTGTGATTGAAAGACTGGTCTCAATGGCAAGAAACAAACCAGAAGAGAACATTTTTTTTCCTTTTTTTTTTCAACAGGAGACATTGTTTTAGTTCAGCTCTCTGGAGCTAGCAGAAAATGCCTTTCTTTCTCTACTCCTCCAAGGTGGCTGAAAGAAAACACGTCTGGAGCAAAGATATGGAAGGAAGGACGTTCCCCTATTTTTAAAATTGTATTCTTTTTTGTTTGCCTATCAAACACAAAGTGACCCAGACACTTTTAGACATCTGTCCTTAATTAACTATATGGGTTGAAGATGTTATAATATTCTGTATTAATATTATAGCTTTATTGAAATGAATCTGAGAAACCTATGCTAATCCATGTGAGAAAAGGTAGATTAAAATGATTTCACTAGTATAAAATAAACCGTGAGAAGAAACAAAGGAAATAAGTCAAAACATTGTTATGTGAAGAAACAGGATAAGCTAAGTTCTTATGAAAGGTGAGGTATGTGGAGTAAATTGCTTTATTTCCATCATTATTCTCCTAAGTTATATAGAAAAATTTATGGTGAACAATTTGTATATAAAGCTAAATATCCAATAAATGTTTAAAGTTGTAGAGACATAGCATATCATCTAGAGTTGTAGGTATTACAATAAAAAGATTATGTTTATAGCATCATTGTTTATTATAGCCAGAACCTGGAATCAACCGAAATGAACCTCAACCAAAGAATGGATAAGGAAAATGTAGTACATTTATACAATAGAGTACTACACAGAAAAAAAATTAATGACTTCTTGAAATTTTCAAGCAAATGCAAATCTAGAAACATCATAATCAGTGAGGTAACCCAGACCCAGAAAGACAAATATCATAAGTACTCACTCATAAGTGGCTTTTAGACATAAAGCAAAGAAAACCAGCCTACAATTCACAATCCCAGAGAACCTAGATAACAATGAGGACCCTAAGAGAGACATATATGGATCTAATCTATATGGGAAGTAGAAAAAGAAAAGATCTCCTGAGTAAACTGGGAGCATGGGGACCATGGGAGAGGGTTGAAGGGGAGGGGAGAGGAAAGGAAGGGAGCACAGAAAAATATATAGCTCAATAACATCAATAAAAAATATAAAACCTATGGTAAGTTCTTTCTTTTTTTAAAGAAAAGCAGTGCAAGTAGGTTACAAAACTGGTTCATATACTAGTCATTTAAACCAAATCATATATGCTCTTTCATAGTTACCAAATCATCTTAATTACTCCAGCTCCTTAAGGTTCTGAGATAAACTAACATGGTTCTTACTAGTTGCTACTTTTCTTTAGAATGATATTGATTATTCAAGATTGATTTCTATGTAATAATTAGACTGAATTTACTGGTATTTACAAAATAGTATGCTAAGACTTTGATGAAAGTACATTGACCTGTTGATTACTTTGATAGGCACTACCTCCCAACAACAACAGTTCTTTTTATGTACATGTATGACATGTAGATATTTCCATGAATTTAATTTTTCTCTATGCTTTTCATCAGTTTGGTATAGTCATTATTCTAACACATGAAGGTAACTGCTTTGGATATTTTTGTCCTTCACTTCTATGATTATATTGTAAATAGTATTGTTTAATTCTTAATTTCAAATTCCATATCCACTGTTTTTTTGTGTGCATTGGAAAATAATGTGATTTGTTTGTTTTTTATTTGTTTGGTGGTGGTGGTTGTGTTTTTGATATGCTGTCATCTAGAAGCTGCTATGTACCTGATATTTTAGGTGTGTCTTTGAAATATTTGTAGACAACCATGTTATCTGTAAACTAAGAGAGATTTTTTATTTTCTTAACACACCACATATCTTGTTTCTGTTTCGATTTTTATGTTTGCAATTATACTAGGAAATATAGCCAATAATATCATGAGTATAGTAGTGAAGGAGTGAAGGAAGCCATTCTTGTCTGACTATTATATTAAAGAATAACAAGTTCTAATTATTAAATGTTTTTGTGTGTCTGTGTGTGTTTCCATTATAATCTTTTGACAAGCTAAATAATAAACATTTACTCCAAATTTATTATTTTATTTTGAAGGGTGTCTGATTCTTTCCCATAATGATGGTAATCAATGACTATGAGTACAAGATTTTTCTTTATCTGTTGTTATGGTGAATTACCCTAATTAATATCCAGGTGTTAAGAAATCCTCTCTGGAATTAATGATAAATTTTAATCACTGATAATCTATAGCTTTTTGGTTACAATATTTACATTAATATATTTTAATAATTAATTTAAAATGTAGTTTTATCTTTCTGTTTATGAATAATATCAGAGCTTTCTTTTCTGTCTTTTCTGTCTCTATATGTTTCTTTATAAGCAATAATTTGCTTACATGATAAAATGTTATGTTCCCTGTGCTTTTATTTATTCAGGGGACATCATGTAGAATTTAATTGCTTTTTATATTTTAGAAAGATTTAAAATTTACTGGACTAATTTTCTTTTTTGAGATCTTAATAGATAAAGCTATTTTAATATTACATATTATCTAATTGCAAATTTTTGTGTTGTTTCTCAGTGAATTGTTCCATATAACCTATGTTATACTTTGGGGTATTTTTATGTGATAATTCCTGTACATTTTGAAGACTTATAGTGAATATATGGAATTCTTATCTTTATACTCTTGGTTAAGGTTCATTAACTTTATTATGTCACCAAAAAAAAAGCAAGGATTTCATTTCACTTTTATTTCTTATTCTAATCTTTTTAGCACAGACTTGAGGTGTCGAGCTGCTTTTCTTTCCCGCTATTTGAAGAATTTCTTTCAGCAGTTTTTGATAAATATTTCTGGCAAAACAACATTTATTTTTATCTGAAAAAGAAACAACCAATTTATCTCTAATTCTAGCACAGAGCATCTTTCCATTGGCTTAAGTCTTCAGTTATTTCCACAAGCACCTGATAATTTTCAAATACAGGTCTTGCATTTCATTCATTAAAGTTATTCCTAAGTCTTTTTGTACATGAACTACAATTATAGGCAGGTAGGAGCAACCATATAGGTAGTAGGAGTCAAACCTGGATCCTCCGGTTAAGTAGCCAGTGTTATTAACTTAACCACTCAAATATCTCTCCAGTTTCTTAAACTCTATTTTAAGTGCTCAACTATGACCTCATAATAACTTTCTACCTAAAACCATTTCTCTGTGTTACATAAAGTTTGTTTCTTTAAACTGTAGGATATCTTCCTGAAAATCCATGGCTCAGGTCAGAATTGGTGGTCACCAATTTCTCCTTGACCCTAACCCTCAAACTAACCTCCGCAGAACCTGACAAAGGTTCAGTCTCTCTCACAGATATTCCAGAATTCTTTTATTGTTTCTTTGTCAGTAGAATGTTCCTTGTAACTGACATTAGTCAATCAGTTAATCAATAAAACATTCACATGGTGTTGCTGTGGGATAATGCTCTTATACACTGTAAAGATTTGTCACTCATCTAGGTTTAGTAAAACACTGATTGGACAGTGGCCAGGCAGAAAGTATAGGCAGGATAATCAGACTAGGAAAACAATTTGACCTTAAGGGATTTAATACCTGCCTTCCCCTTTTCCCAGAAGAGTCTGGCTTACATGTTCTTAGAGCAAGGCTCATTGGAGGGTCATTGTAGTATCTGGTAGACTTGCATCTCATAACCCCGTATAAAATCGGTATCTCAGAGTGGCTTCCTTAAGGAAGAGCAGATACCTTAGAACTGGTCTTCAGTCCTGAAAGCTGCAGTGCTGTATTGCAGTCAGGGTGTGGCTTTTCCCTTTCCATTTGCGCACTCCAGAAATGCCATTGGGAGCTCATGAAAAAGCAACTCAAAATTAGACAGGATTTTATTTTAGAGTGAGGTGGTTCAGGAGTGCAACCTCAGGTAACTGTTAGGGCCTTTATCAGAAAATCGTGAGACTGAATAGAATACACAATTCTTAAGTTTGTGGGTTTGGTTTTGTCCATGGCAAGGAAATGATCTAATTGTATTCATTTGAATCAAACTAAACTGGGCACTGTAACGTGGTAGTATTGGCTGGTATTAATGTGTAAATCTCAACAATGTTTCTCCAGAAATGCCTCTGAATTTCAGATGTTTTAAAATTTTGATTATTTTTAATAAGAGAAATGGTTATTTTATCCTGATATAGTCTCCTTTCCAAAGGCAAATAAATTACAGGTTTAATAATGTCATTTTTTTCTTATCCTGAAGTCTAACAAGCATAAGCCCCAGTCAGCAAGATAACTTGGTGCCCTTTATGATTTTGAAGTTAAGTGATTGCTCATTTGTAAAGAAGTAATTTGTAATCTTTAAAAAAGAACCGAACACATTTACTATAAGTTGAGAAATTGTTTATTCATATTTGGAAATTTTATTTTCCAGTTGCCCAGCAGAACCCCTCAGCTGAATGCACAGGTGTGTTAATCCCTGTAAGGAGTTCCCCAAAAAAATGGGTGAGAAATAGTGTTCCTACCCTATACAGTGGCACCGTTACTTGGAACTTGAACCACTTTGAAGTTAGATACTAAGGAAACTTGAATTGCTTGTCATCCTTTTTCTTTTCCTTTCCTTCTTGTGTGTCACTAAACAACTAGTTTCTTTCCCTTTTGTTGGTTCCCATTGTGTATCTTTTAAAAGAAGTACTGTATTCAGATGCCAGACAATAAATTGTCACACAATGGAAAAATGATATGCCACAGCATTGTAAGGTTTAATAAAATTAAATTTGCACCAAAAAAAAAAATTCTGGGAAGAGGAAAGGCAGTCACCAGCCCTACTCAAAGGAAGCAAGATGAGAATACTGCACAGAATATAGGTACCAATCCATGTGGGTAAACATAGATAAAAAATATGGGTTAATTTAAGTTGTGAGAGCTTGTTAATAATAATCATGAGCTAATAGGCAAAACAGTTTGTAATTAATATAAAACTTTGTGTGATTTTTGGGATTCTATGTCTGAGGGACCAGGCAGGAGAGAAACTTCCAGTTACATGGTACAATACCCAATATATTGGTAGAAGACACAGGGAGTTATTTCAAAGTAAAATGGGACATCCTCAAAGGCGAGAGTGAAAATGGTCTGAAAAATCTTTGAGGAGGAAAACACAAAGTGTTAGAGTTGACAATGGCACACATCTTATTGTGAAAACCTCAAAAATTTGGCACAAGAAAAAAAGTAGCTTTGATAACAGATATTTTACTATCTGAATGACTGTCAGGCCCACTCTTGTTCAACTATTATGTAGCATAACTAATTAAGATGAAATAACATAAAACAGAATAAAACTAGATTTACAAAATAATCAGTCTTTTCCAGAAGAAAAAAGGCTGGTTCCTCAACATCTGTCCTTTTAAATATCAACAGCTAACTTGACATATGGTGTTTTAAAGCTTAAGGGGCAATAGATGTGAGGTTTCTTTTCTTATCTACAAGTTTTGTTTGGAAACTTTCATATTAACAAGGACACAATAATTGAGTTCAGAACCTGATTTTCAAGGAAAGCATAGAGTTACTTCTAATCTATAGATCTGTCAAAATGTCAAAGACACATCACAGGATATAAACTCTGCCAAATACAGGAGTCTTCACCATGTCAGCTTATAATAACTTTAACATGATTCCTTTTAGAACAGAGAATGTTTTACTTTAAAATAGCCTACCCTCATCCCATTTCTTTTTCAAGAATGGACATTAAAAACTCCTCCCACCACAGTCTTTCAGTTTGTGTGTGTACAACTGGGTATTAGATCCACAGGGGTTTGGTAACAGTTAGGGTGTACAAACTCAGTTGTTGGCTTTATGAGATGGTGATTATGTTAAAGTTGTCAGCCTTCAATGACCTACACATTAGCTAAGATCTGTCTTAGGACCTAGCAATAAAACTTATATTACTTTGTTAAGTGGCAAAAGAGGGAATCATTTCCCTGGCTTCAATGTTTGATGACATAGAGATGTTTGAAAATAAAAATGAAAGATTTTTAAAATAGTAAAAAAGACAAATGTGCATAAATAGTTCTGCTTAATTTTAGCAAAGCTGGAGGTAGTGGTTGATGATTTGGTCAAGATGTAAGAGCTAGCTAAAAATATACTAAAGCTGTTGGCCAAACAGTATTACAATTAATATAATTTTATGTAATTATTTTAGATCGGGCCATCTGGGAACAAATGGATAGTCTCTGCCGACAGAATGGCACCCAACAAATGTTTGGGGCTGATGCCTGCCACCCACTTCAGATCTGGATGCCTGTGCCCCCACTCGGTGTTGGGAGTAAAGAAGCTGAGGCCATTCCCATGGTTCAGCACTCCCCACCTAGACGGGCAGAGCTATCATGTCTGCTAGGAGTACACAAGCAGGTTAGCATGGTGGATTCTCACCACTATACACAGAGATATTTCTAGGCCACACAGTGTGCTACATGACAAATTGAGCTCTTACTCAGATAGAAAGCATTTATATGCTGCACAGTGCTTCCTAAAGTTGAGGTGGTAAGGATGGCTCCCACCCGACAGTCTCAGAGCTGATGGTGACAACCTCTGCCATACTGAAAGTCTGAGAGAGGCGGAGCTAGCATTCAGGGCTGCCACAACCATACTACTTATCATTTTAAAGTGCTCCTGGTCAAAAATAATTGCATATATTCAATAAAGACTGATTCAAAAAAAATAAGCCTCTAAATGGGTCACAGTGTGTTTGAAAATGTACATAGAATTAAAAATAAATTTATAAATAAAACATAGTCTTTAAAGAAACAGTACAGACAGTAATAGATAGAATAAATAAATAAATAAACTCCATAAGGAAAAATATACACAAAGAGTCTTGATTATGTATATTACTGTGTTTTCTTTGAAATTTTTGACTATAGAGAGATATTTGATTCTGGGCTACTAAGCTAAATCAACCTATATACTTTAAAGATATCTTGACTTCAAAATTTGGATCTAGGGATATGTTGCTTTGGAAAAGAAGTTCTGCTATTTTTTCCACATACGATGAAAGCCTATGGACTCCTTCCGGACTAATGTGGTTTAATGGATCAAGACCCTCTGAAAGGTCTCCATGAACCCCCTCCTAAAAATACTTCACCCATAAAACAGCAGAAAGCATTTTGGAGAAAACTATACCCAAATTCCCAAAGTTATTATTTATAAATGTTCATTTTCATTTAAAGGGGGTTTATTTTAATAGTTAAATTGTCACAATCAATCTCTCTAAAGAAAGGGAGGAAGAGATATGATATAAAAATGAATACTTTACATTGGTATTGACTTTGGTTTATTGGTACAAATTTAAGGTAAATTTTGTTATATGTACATTTCTGCTCTTGATTTTCATATTGTATTTTTGTAGTAATTTAAAAATACAATATATAATTTAAAATACAGATTAAGAGTCATCTATAATAGTCAAGATTGTAGTCATATTAGTTAGGTTTTCTAGATATACAGAAATATATTTGAGATAGATAGTTATTCTTCAAACCTTTCAAAGACTAAAAAACACGGCGTTTAAAATGTTTAAGAACTTAGGACTTTTCACGACAATGAGATACATCTGTTTCTGGCAGCACCAATCTACTTCAAGAAAATGATGAGCATCGGAGAGACTCCTTATGAAGCTGGTTGACCATTTGGACAAAATACTGCTCTTTCCTGGACTGCTTGATGATACGCTATATAAACTAGATATGCAGGACCCACAAAAAAAATGACTGTGAAAGTTGCCTAAGAACATGACACAATCCTCCATGGTTCCTGCTTCATAAAAGAGTCTAAATATTATAACTATAATTCTTGCTTAATAACTGTTTTGTTAATGTAATTTTGACATGTTAAAGTTAAAACCTTCCTTTTCATTTAGACAGAAAAGGTGAGGTGATGTGGGATTACCCTCTGTATGCTGTGAATATGTTTTATTACCATTGGTTAATAAAGAAACTGCTTTGGGCCTATTGCAGTGAAGTAATAGAGCAAGGTCAGAATTCCAAGCAGAAATAGAGGAGAAAAGAGGGCAGTGTCAGAGAGACTCCATATATCTGCCAAAGGAGACAGATGCCCAGGAACCTTAAAAGTAAACCACGAGCCTCATAGAAAAATGTTAAATAATAAAGATCGGATAATTTATGATGTAAGAGCTAAGTAAAAGTATGTTTAAGCTATTGGTCAAACAGTATTACAATTAATAAAGTTTCTGTATGATTAATTAGGGTCTGGGGAGCCAGAAATGAATGAATAGCCTCTGCCTATAGAGTGGTAATCTTACATCAGTTCCATTTTATAAGCCTGCATTTTCATCTATAGCAAAAGCAACATCAAAAAATTAAACTAGATGAGCTACAGTCAAGATCTACAATCACGGATGTGGAAACAGGCTTCATGTATGCCTTGTTGTTGCCTTTTTTATTGAAATAATGCAGACAAAATGGGTATATGTGCAATCTTAGCACAAAGACCTCCCTGCATTGTGTAAGGGGAATGGCATGATTGACTGTTGAAACAGAAAACAATGTTACTTTTACTAAGCTTACATCAATATCTTCATTTCCTTTAAGTAGCATTTGAACCAACATATTGCTTCTTATGTCAGACATTTATACACATATGATTTTTTAAATTATGAATAAAGATGCCTGAAATTTATGCTTCAATCAACTTATTGTTTTGTTTAAGACAGGGATTCTTGTAAGACAGGTTGCCCTCCACATATTTAGCTGAGGATAGCCTTGAATTTTGAATCTTACTTCCCCATGCCCTAAGGGCTGAATATCATACTGGTGGTCAATCCCTGGGCTTTAGTCATGCTATACAAGCACTCTACCAACTTTGTTATATCCCGTTTCCCTTGATGTCCAAGATGTTCCCTTAATATCTCAGTTGCAGCTGCAGGAGGTGTTCCTGTTCCTGTGGTGCCTGCTGCTTACTGACAATTTACACAACAAAAACCCAAGTGAAATGGAACAGTTATCCCAATTCCCTAGACTGCTTACATTTCCTTCTGAGACTTGGAACTTCCAATTCACTTTGCCATAAGTCTTTTTTACATCAACTTTCAAATATAGGGAATTTCAGAAAAATTAAAAAATGTCAGTGTCCAGTATAATCAAGGTGTTTATATCTTCTGCTTATCAGTCTTTTTCTACATGATTTTAAATTAAAGGTCTCAAAATCGGTTTATGCAGAGTATCAAACCAAAGAAAATCAAATTATGTTTTTCTTAGTATACCATAAATATTTGACTATTAAAAAGAAGATTTAACTGAGTGGCTTAATAATGCCATCAGTCCATTTAATATGATTGTTTTAATTTACCTCTTATGAATATTAATATTTTAGAATGAAGAATTTATTTTCCAAGGCATCATCAAATGTGAATAATTTACTAAAATAAATCAATTACAGGATGGCATTTCTGATGTTTCTCAAGGAAATTTTTTCAAGCTTTTTTTCTCTTATAAACTTAATATTCATCAATAATTTTGTAAACAAGATTTATGTATCTGAAGTACTACAGATAGCTTTCACACAAAGCTTTGGCCAAAGCTTCTAGAGACCTGAGAGCACCAATGTTGATGCAAGAGAGATTTGCAAGCAGTGCTGTGAAAGCTGGGAGACAGGATTTCCTCAGACACACTTCACCCTGCAGAGCCTGTGCTGCATAATTTTCATGGTCAGTAATGTAGGAAGTGACTCACTCTGCCAACACTAATGATTTATTTCCTAAAACTGGCATGAATACATCTGTTTGTCAAGCAGAGCACACTCAAGTATTGTAACTCTTTATCCATGCAGACTTTTGTGTAGGACAAGATTATAAGCATGAAGTACAAATTTGGCTTTTCAATATGCAAATTGCAAAAAGAGATAACACAAATCCCTGCAGGACTGTGTCCCTTGGCATCATAGGGCAACATCATGTTAAATGCTATTATATTTGTTGTTTCATCTTCAGGAAGGTACCCTTGACTTTTCTCTCTTGTCTTTTGTCTTTATATATATTTTTGGGAAAGTGAAAATAAGGTATGTCTGACATATAATCTTGTGTTTTGAAATTTGTACACATTATGAGATGAGTAATTTTAGTTAATTTCTATTTGCATCACTAACATAATTTTCATTATTACCTATAAGTGTAAGGTTTCTTGCATAACCTACCCAAATGGTGGCAGTTCTAAAGCGTTTTCTTTTTATGTGAATGTTAGAGATATGAATCTATATATTCTCAAATATACTTCTTGAAAGCGAACAGAAAAATGACAGCAGTATAATTACATTCCAAACAATGTGTTCTGTGACACTATTTTGGCATCAGCATATTGCAAAGGAGATATTGAATGTATCCACTTGAAATTATGAGGCAATGAAAAAATGGAGTAGAAAAAAAGATCATAGAAAACTGCATATTGACAATCTGATGTTTCTCTACGTACAGAAAAGGTTTTAGCCTCTACATCACAGAGATTTCTTTTGTTTATGAAAATATGTGATGGATGATATTAAAAATGTATATGTGTAAGTATTTAATTAGATACCCAAATACTAAAACAAATCATCACCCTGCTTTTAACGTGTTTTTATTTTATTTTGAAGCTAGTTGCAAACTGATTTATGAAATTATAAAACAAGAAAAAAGAAACAAATAGTCCAGTAGAGGTCTATATCTGCTTTAATTTTATGGCATACCTCTGGTTTCTGACCAGCTGAAAACTAGAGGAAACATTAACTTCCTTCAAAACAAATTTTATTGAGATTATAGCTGCTGTGGATACAGTGGTTCCAAAGAAAAACAAGATTCCAACATACAGATGATGATGATATTTTTCCAGCTGTGGTCCTCAATGACTCATCTACCCCTCAGAATATTTTTGGCATTGGTTTGTGTTTTCGTCAGGTTTCTCTAGATGAATAGAACTAATAGGATGTATATATATATATATATATATATATATATATATATATATGGCTAACAGTCTATCATGCACTTAGTTCAACAATCAACAATGGCAGGGTTTTTTTTTTTTTTGTTTTATGGGAAGTCCAAAAAGCTAATAGCTATTCAGTTCCTGAGCTTTGAAATCCCAGCTCGTGTTCTGTGTACAATGAAATCCCAAAGAGGCAGGATATAATACCAGTGAAGCAAGAGTGAAAACAAATGGGCAAATAACATAGGGCCTTTTTCCTTGTCCTTCATATAGGCTGCCATAAGAAGAGAGGAGGTGCAGCTCAGATTGCATGTGGGGCTTCCAACTTCCAGTGGCATGGCTTTATTATGAGTATTCCTTCCACAATCAGATTAACTAAACATCCATCACTTGTTTCCCCAATGGCTTGGGTATTTAGTTAATTCCAGTTTTAACCAAGGTGACATGATTACCCATCATAGCAGGGGGAATTGTTTTTACACCTTATGAGACTGAGACTGAGATATTGCTGGTATCTTTGAGTAGAGGACAGCTGATTCACAAAACATCAGCAGTTCATGCCAATAAAGTACCTAGTGAAGGAAAAAAGAACATTGTTCTATCTTAAAACCACAGTCCAAAAGATTTATATTTTAAAAACCATATATGAAGCATCACTGAAGAGTTAAACACAATACACAGCTTTCCCAATTCTATAATAAAAGTAATGTCAAACCACTAAAATTCTCCCAAAAAGGATTGTTCCAAAGAAATCATATTCCTGGAAGATTACTTTGGCCAATATAAAGAATGAATTATTGGGCAAGATTGAGATGCAGAGAAAATTATAGAATGTTTCAGTAGCCCAAATGATACTTAATAATGTTATTTTAAATAGGCTCCGGTGGAATCAGTTGGAATGATAGTGACCTCTCTTACTATGACAAGCATCTGAATGGTGGTACTTGTATTTTTAGAATTGGGATTCTGAGCATCTTGCACAGAGCCATCAATGGGACTCTCCTACCTCATGTTCTCCTTCAGAAAATTGAGATAGAAGGAGAAAGAATATAATGTTGACAAGTATACATAAAAATTCTGAATTGAGTTCTTTGCTTTGAATAAGTCTTAGCTGGTTTGATTTTAAGACATAGATACCCACTCCTCTCCACAAAGAATCATTTAAACTGTCAAAATCCTATAGTTATTCTAGTTTCTATTGATGCAAATTATTACATTTTTGTTCATAGAATGTATCAATTTTCATTTATGCAATTTAAACAATACTGGTAGCAAATAAACAACTGCAAAGATCAGGAAATAAACATTGGTTAGCTATCAATGGTATATTGAATACACAAATAATAGCTTTGGCTAGGATGAAAGGATCCTTTGGCAACACAATTGCTGTAATTATTATATGATGATATGAATGTAGGTCTAATTTTGAATTAATAAATTTGAATAGATTATCTATCAAATAATCCATTAGTGAAAAGTCAATGTTTATATTTTGGTATCTAGATAAAAATATGAACCTAATCTAGTGGAATTATGCTTTTTTATAATGTTACATACTCTCTTCTTCAGTGTAATCTATAGATAAATGGTTCTGAAACTTCTGTGGTTCTCAAGGTTCCTAAGTACTATGACCCTTTATATAGCTCCTAATTTTGTGGAGACTCCCAACCCATAAAATTATTTCCACTAAGACTTTGCAACTATTTTGCTTCTGTTATGAATCATAATGCAAATATCTGATATTTAATTGGTCTTAGGCAACTCCTGTGAAAATATCATTTGACACCTAAAAGTGGTTGTCACCCACAGATTGAGAACCCCTGCTCTAGACACTGTGTGCAGAGGTAATGTTAAAAATTCAGTATACTCAGTCAGTCTTCCATAGTAGTTGTTATTTCAATGTGAGTATAACTCAAGAAAGTATAGATGTTTATGTGTTAATTTGTGTGGTTCTTAATATGCCATGGTCACATGTATCTGACTTCTTTATAAATGCACAAGTGATTGTTTTATGAAGATGCCAAAAGAGATACTCACTTTTCTGATGTGACACTACATGTTGTCATAGGCACCTTCACAATGAATGGTCAGTAAGACAAGTACCAACTTCAACATGGAATTCTGCATTCCTTGTAGAGTACTGTTGTTCACTTGAGTCAGTTGTCCTTACAGGATATAAAAAAACTAAAGACTCTCAGTTCTAAGTCACAGTAACATATTTAATCTTCCTCTTTACTGGAAGAAGTGTATAAAGAAACAGAGAAAATGTATTTCTTAATTAAAAAACAATACCATCTTTACTTGGGGATGCATATAAGTCCAAGTTTACAATAAGCTAACATATTAGAAATGTTATATTATTTTATATAGTAAATGAATACCTATGCTTAATATATAAATTATTAAAATATCATATTCCAGTATAAATGAATAGTGATCATTATATGTAAGTCCTATAATATTAAAAATAGACATACCATGAGGGTGCACTTGGAATTGCTTTATGTCATATGAGCAATTGTAGTAGAGTCTACTTACTTTTTTAGCTGTTCATATTTTAGAATTAAGAATAAAAACTTATGTATTTTATCAACAATACTAGAATTTTACAAGACATTTTAAATCTTAAATTAATTTTAATTGCCCCAATTTTAGCAGGTATATTATTTTATAGATAAAAATTCTAGGGACAAGTTTTCCCGAGAAATGTTTTTGCAATCATCAATCATATTTTTAGCCAAGTAGGATCTTTGCCAGTTTTTTCCCTTACTTTTTTGTTCCCATAATTTCATGTCCATGAGAAAATCAATAATTTATGAATGATGCTGACACCAAACATATTTCAAGATTCATAAAACTCAATGATTTACACATGTCATGTTTATAATACAATTTTATAATCACACATCACAAATTCACTTGCTGACATCCTGATTAAGGAAGTAGCAAGTTGTCTAAAATCATGGTTTCATGATATATATCAAATTTCTTGAAAGTTTCTACAGATTTACTCTGCAGTTTTGACTATATTAGTCTTTGTGCATTTCCATTGAAATATAGAATTTGTTTATCTTGGCTTCAATCAAATATACACACTGCAAAGGCAAATTCCCTCTTTTTTGTTATAAAAAGGAATAAAGAGAAAAAGCAATACATCAAATTTCTTTAAGCTGAAAGTGGTAAAACAATCTTCATAGTACATTACTTCTTACAGAATTTTATTCTAAAGTGACAATACCTCATTATTACTTTGTATCTAAGTGTTCTGATGAAAACAACAACTATGCTTATTGACTGGTTGAATTTAAATCTTATAAACTCTGTGAAAAACAGAGAAAGAGAGAAAAAGGCAAGCAAGCATGATTTGATTTGTTTGCTAAACTCAGAGAATAAAGAGAAAATCATCAATGATGCCAATGCTTATGGGAGGACAGATGTGTGTCATTATAGTTCATGAACCAGTACAAACAGCAAATGTTTCTCTGATAGTATTAATGTCATGATTTATAAACAGAGACACTAAGCGCCAAGCTTGGATTATTGTGCCTATTCTGAAGACATACATAGGAGGCAGAAACAGCTAATTCTGCCTTAAGGATCCTGCAGCGTGTCTTCAATGGTGAAGAACTGTGAACCACGTCTTTTTCTACCATTACCTTGGCATGTTCACTTTGTTGTTGTTCGAGACAGTGTTTCTCAGTGAAACAGACCTGGCTGTCCTGGAACTTATTTTGTCAAACAAGTTGGACTTAAACTCACTGAGATCTGCCTGTCTCTGCCTTCCAAGTGCTGGGAATGAAGGAGTGTGCTCACTACTGCCCCGCTCCACCTATTGTATTTTAAGAAAGTAGGAATCACATAGTTTATGACAGTGTCCAAACTGTTAGGTATTAGTGCTTCATTTTCTTCCTCTTTTCTTCTCTCTCCCCTCTTTACAACTTTCTTCTGATATACCACCTCCATGGCTTCTATTCTGATGTACTTTATCTCTTCAATACGCTAAACAAAATATGCCATCCTGTTGTGGAACATTCTTTCTGTACAGTGTGATATGCTCTCTCATTGGTTCAATAAATAGCTAAATGTCCAATAGCTAGGCAATAAGGGGTTAAGCAGGACTTGCAGATAAGGGGAGCTCTCTAGGTGGAAGAAGTAAGGAGTCACCAAAAGTCTCAGGGAGAAGCAAGATAAACATACCATGTTGAAAAAAGATACTGAACGAGACAAAAATAAATAAAGACAAAATATTGGTTAAGATGTAAGAGCTAGTTATTAAAAGCCCAAGCTATCAGCCAAGCATGTATAATTAATAAGTGTATGTAGTGTGGTAAGTCATCCTGTAATATGTGTTGCTTTTATTGGTTAATGAATAAAGAAGCTACATTGGCCTGTGATAGGGCAAAGTAGAACTATGTGGGGAAAACTAAACTGAATGCTGGGAGAAGAAAGTCAGAGTCACAAGAAGCCATATAGCTACCACCAGGGACAGAAGTCTCTGGTGGAGCCCACCAAAACTTTGCTAGTAGGGTGAGTCAGAGATTAATGAAAATGGGTTAGTTTAGGATATAAGAGCAAGCTATAAATACGCTTAAGGTATTGTCCAAATAGTATTGCAAATAATATAGTTTCTGTATGATTATTTCAGGGATGAGCAGCCAGGAAAAAACTAGTGGCCTCCCTCAACAGATGGGAATGAACTAGCGGCCTCCCCCAACATCTCTGGGTCTTTGTTTGGTAAGTCACTGTTGGAAAAGTGTATCCTGCTTACACCATCCTTTTGTTGAGTTGTTGTATCTTGTATTTTGTCATAGCAAGTGAGAACTGACTAGTTTGCACTAGTCAATAGTTAATAGTATAAAAAGTTTCACATAAGTCTCTGATAAATGTATTATGTGAAAAATATGTTTTAAAAATAAAATAATAGATGTTAACTATCACGAATTAAATACCTTAAAGAAGACTACCTGAAATATGAATAAATTGAAATGTCTTATATTTCAGAACTTATTACTAAAATAATCAAAATAGGATATAACTCATCGAAGGACAGACAGAAGTAAGAATGGAGTGGTTTGAAATAAATATGTGAAAGGTTTGTCGACATTGCTGTGCTGATCAGAGCAGTGTTCATAAAACCAAAGATATACATTATTAATAGATGAATGATGAATTCTATTTAATTTTATAAACTTGTAAATCTTATAACTTTGGTAGCCTTGGTGAACCTGTAATTACAAATTGATTCAAAGCAAAATACTTTATGATGGAAAGCCAAATATCATGTGATCTTGCCTATGCATTCAATTTAATATGCTGAACTCCACAGTAGAATAGAAAGTATTTTCAGAGATGACGCAAGGTTGTTTTAAGGATGCAGAGTATTATTTGAAGATCTGTAAATTAACTTTATAGTATGGTAAATACAGAAAATGTTTATGCAGGATGAAAATGTTGATAGCATATTAGACTTGAATTTTAGCCCCAATAATAATATGTGTATGGGGTCAAGAAGTGATTGGGTATATTCACCAATATTTCAAAATGTTTCTCCTCTCTTTCTCCTTATTTTCATGATTACTATATGTACACACATACAATATATACATATATATATGCTATCATCTCTTACAAAGAAGAATATTTTCTTTTACTTTATAAATTTAAAAATTTCATATTAGAGGAATCAAATAAGCTCAAAGGAGAGCATTTTTCATTATAGATATGCAAATTTATTGTTTGATATATGTTCAGTTTTCTAGTATGCATAATTAATATTTAATTGAATACATTGTAATGGCTTCCAAAAAGAATATGCTATTTATTATTTAATGTATATCACCAAATTAATATTTGAAAGTTTCTGTGTACTGCTATAATATTTACAATAGTCTAAGTCAATTAAATGACCTAAAATTTGATTCATGAAGTGATAAACACAGTGATATTAGTTCTTTGGGAGTGGAATACTTATATATCAAGTGGATAGCTTCATTTAAACATCTAAATCAATAAATTAATATTTTAAATAATTTAAGTTGTATATTTTTGTATTTACTAGTTTATTAAGGCATAACAAAGCAGATTCTATGGACAATGGCTTTAATTTGTTTTAATGGAAATTCTGTAAACACATCTAATTATTGAGTCAGCCCAGGCACGTTTTGAAGTATAATCTTTTACTTTCCGTCTCTGCATTTTATTGGTTTAATAAAATGTTTTTAATTTCATCAAAAATTGAAGTAAATTTCACAAATAGAAGCAATTAAACTCACGTAGAAATTGTAGTACTCTCTTGGACACAGAGGGGTTTGGAGAGGTAAAGGAGGGAGAGTGGGGGAGGAAGACTATGAGAATGTAGACATGGAGAAAAGAAAGAGAAATAGGGGGAGAGAAGAGGGATAAAGAGTCAATCAGTCCATTGAAAGATACAGCTCATAAATATAAATACTATTCAGTCCAGCATAGAAAGAGGGCTGTATCAGCTTCTACTTGTGGTGTTGGGGAAACAAGCACTTCAGATGAGACTTAGGAAAAGAGTTCAAAATCCCACTGGCCCCACCCGCCTCAGTTACTCACCTCAGCCACAAGGACAAGCCTCCTGCAGGCAGCTACCCTAGCACCCCCATCATCAGATCATGCAATTCAAAAGGCCTACACTGCCTGCAAACCCACCCATCCTCTGCGACCTCAGTGGACCCGGAGATATACATTGCTAGTGTACAAAGAAGACCAGTGGTGAATGACCAGCCTCTCAACTGAACAGCCAAGTCTCTAGGACCTTGGCCCAAAAGCAAAACTCTAGGTTCTCCTCCTACCTTCCTCACCTGTAAGGGCAAGCCTCCTGCAATCTACAAATTCCTCTTTGCCAACCACACCCTTCTTTTGTGATTTCAGCAGTTTCCCAAGACACAGACTATAACTGCACAGAAGTGACCAAGAACCACTCCTTGAGACAGACAGCAACTGCACCAATCAGTCCAAAAGGAGAACCCTGAGACACAGACACCACCAGCAACCATGGGTCAAAGAGGCAAAGACATTGCTTACACCAACTAGAGTAATAGATGGGTAGACGACAATGCAAGAATACATTCAACAAGTTAAAGAGCAATATGGCAGAACCAGAACCTCATAGTCCTACAACCAGAAGACCTGAACAACCCAACCCAGAAGAATCAGAAGAAAAGGACTTTAAAAATAACTTCATGAAGAGATTAGAGAACTTTAAAGAGGAAATAAAAAATTCCCTTATAGAAATGAAGGAAAAGGCAAAAAAATAATTGGAAGAAATCAATAAATCTCTAAAGCAGGTCAAGAAAAAGCAATGAAACAGGTAGAAGAAACAATTAAATGCTTGAAAATTGGAATAGAGGCACTAAAGAAAATAAAAATTGAGCTAATCCTGGAAATGGAAAATCTGGCTAAATGAACAGGAAATACAAATACAAGTATAACCAATAGAATGCAAGAGACAGAAGAGATAATCTCAAGCATTAAAGATATGATAAAGAAAATAAATTCATTGGTCTAAGAAATTATAAAAGGCAACAAAGTCATAGCAGAAAACGTGCAGGAAATCTGAGACACCATGAACAGACCAAACCAAAGAATAATGTGGGATAAAAGAAGAAGAATACCAGCCCTAAGACACAGAAAATATATTCAACAAAATCACAGAAAAAACTATCCCAACCTAAAGAGGATAAGCCTATGAAAATATAAGAAGCTTACAGAACCAAATAGATTGGATCAAAAATAAAAAAGTCTCCTTGCCATATAGTAATCAAAACACTAAACATACAGAACAAACAAAGCATATTAAGATCTGCAAAAAATAACCAAGTAACATATAAAGGCAGACCCATCAGAATAATATCCAAATTCTCAATGGAGACCCTGAAAGCTAGTAGAACCTGGACAGACATTATGCAGACACTAAGATACCACTGATGCCAGCCCAGACTACTATACCCAAAAAACTTTCAATCACCATAGATGGAGAAAACAAAGTTTCCCTTGACAAAAACAGATTTAAACAATACCTATTCACAAACCCACCACTACAGAAAACACTAGAAGAAAAACTCCAACCTAAGGAAGTTACCTGTACACACGAAGCACAGAAAATAGAAAACCTCATACCAACAAATCCTAAAGAAGGGAAAAACACACTACCACCAAAATATAATAGAAATTAACAATCACTGATCCTTAATATCTCTTAATATTAATAGACTCAACTCATCTATGAAAAGACACAGACTAACAGAATGAATACAAAAGCAGGATCCATTCTTCTGTTGCATACAAGAAATACACCTCAACTTCAAAGACAGACATTTCCTCAGATTAAAGATTTGAGAAAAGACTTTCCAATCAAATGGACCAAAGAAGCAAGCTGATGTAGCTGTCCTAATATCTAAAAAATAGACTCAAATAAAAATCAGTCAAAAAAGATGAAGAAGAATATTTCATACTCATCATAGGAAAAATCCTTCATGATGAAGTCTGAATCCTCAACATCTATGCCCCAAATACAAAGGCTCCAACATTTGTAAAAGAAACACTATTAAAGTTTAAATTGTATATCAGTACCCACTCTCACCAATGAACTGATCTTCCAGACAGAAAATTAACAGAGAAACAAAAGAACTATCAGATGCTATGACTCAAATGGACTTAGTAGATATCTATATAATATCCCACCCAAAACTCAGAAGAATATATCTTCTTCTCAGCATCTCATGGAACTTTGTCTAAAATTGAACACATACTTGTTCACAAAACAAATCTCAATAGATACAAAAAATTGGAATATCCCCCTGTATCTTATCGGATCACCAAGGCTTAAAGTTAGAATTCAACAACAATGCAAATTACAGAAAGCTGATAATAAACTCATGAGACTGAATAATGCTTAACTGAATCACCCATTAGTCAAGTAGGAAAGAAAGAAAGAAAGAAAGAAAGAAAGAAAGAAAGAAAGAAAGAAAGAAATCAAAGACTTCCTAGAATTCAATGAAAATGAAGGTACAAGATGCCCAAATTTGTGGGTTAATATGAAAACAGTATTAAGAGGAAAGTTAATAGCACTAAATGCCTATATAAAGAAGCTGGAGAAACCCCCACAGAAGCAAACAGAACCATGAAACCTCTAGAATAAAAAGAAGCAAACTCAACCAGGAGAAATAGGAGCCAGGAAATAATCAAATTGAGGGTGGAAATCAATAAAATAGAGGCAAAGAGAACAATATAAAAGAATCAATGAAAGAGCTGGTTCTTTAAGAAAATCAACAAGATAGACAATCACTTATCCAAACTAACAAAAAAGGTAGAGAGAGAATATCCAATTGAATAAAATCAGAAACAAAATCAGGAGACCTGAAAATAGACATGGAAGAAACTCAGAGAAACCTCAGATCATACATCTAAAACCTGCATTCCACAAAATTGGAAAATTTAAAAGAAATGGACAACCTTCTTGATAGTTTCCATATACCAAAATTAAATCATGACCAGACAAACAATTTAAATAGACCTATAACTCATAAGAAAATAGAGGCAATCATTAAAAGTTTCCCAACCAAAAAAATCCCAGAACCAGATGGCTTCAGTACAGAATGCTACCATAAGTTCAAAGAAGAGCTAATTCTAATACTCCTGAAATTGTTCCACACGAGAAACAGACGAAATATTACCAAACTCCTTTTATGAGGCTACAGTTAACCTCTACCCACACCACACAAAGATGCAAGAAAGAAAGAAAACTACAAACCAATTTCCATTATGAACATTAATGCAAAAATACTAAATAAAATACCAGCAAACAGAATCCAAAAACAAATCAAAACAACCATCCACCATGACCAAGTATGTATTTTTCCCAGAGATAAAGGGTTTGTTAAACATATGGAAATCTATCAATGTAATCTACCTTATCAACAAACTGAACGAAAAAAAAAATCCCATTTAGATTCTAAAAAACTCTTCGACAAAAATCCAACACCCCTTCATGATTAAGGTTGTGGATATATCAGGAATACAGGAACATATCTAAACATAATAAAATAATTTTGCAGCCATCTGAAGTGAACATCAAAATAAAAGGAGAGAAACTCAAAGTAATTCCACAAAATCAGGAGCAAGGCAAGGCTGTCCACTCTTTCCATATCTATTCAAAATAATACTTGACATTTTAGTGAGAGCAATAAGACAACAAAAGGAGATCAAGGGGATACAATTCTAATGAAGAAGTAAAACTATCACTATTTGCAGATTAAATGATAGTATACATAAGTGACTCCAAAAACTCTACTCTTCAACTCCTAGAGATGATAAATACCTTTAGTAATGTGACAGGATGCAATATTAATTCATAGAAAATTTCATAGCTCTCCTATATAAAATAATAATGGACTGAGAAAGAAACCAGAGAAACATCACCCTTTACAATAGCCACAAAAAAAATCTCTAGCTAGGACCTCAAGAATTATATTGAATAGATACGGAAAAGTGGGCAACCTTGTCGTGATCCTGATTTGAGTGGAATCTCTGGGAGTTTCTCTCCAGTTAGTTTGATGTTGGCTATTGGCTTTCTGTATATTGCCTATTATGTTTAGGTATGATCCTTATATCCCTAATATCTACAACACCTTTATCATGAAGGGATGTTGTATCATGAAAGGATGTCAAAAGCTTTTCTGTCACCTAATGAGATGACTGTGTGTTTTTTATTTTTCAGTTTGTTAATATGGTGGATTAAGTTGACAGATTTTCGTATCTTGAACCATCCCTGCATCTCTGGGATGAAGCCAACTTGATCATGGTGGATGATGACTATGATGTGTTCTTGGATTAGTTTTGCAAATATTTTATTTAGTATTTTTGGATCAATGTTCATGAGTGAGCTTGGTCTGTAATTTTCTTTCTATTAATGTCTCTCTGTGGTTTGGGCATCAGGGTAATTTTAGCCTTATTAAAAAGAGTTTGGCAACTAGAACAGTAAGACATCAAAAGGAGATCAAGGGGATACAAATCAGAAAAGAAGAAGTCAATCTCCCACTGTTTGTTGATGATATCATAGTTTACATAAGCAATCCCAAATATTCTACCAAGGAACTTCTGAAGGCGTAAGACATAAAACAATCACACACAAGTTTGGAATTATTATTAAAATGGTTATTTATTTGAGGGGGAAAAACTTACAGAATGCTGTCACAGACAACAGCCCTCTGCATGATCAGGAATGACGTCTTATAGCCAGAAGCGAGGAGCAAGAGAGGGAGCAAACGGCTACTGCTGCTTTTTAAAACAAAGGAGACCACAGCCCAGTGGGCTGGTATCTTAAAGGCTATTGGCTGAAGGAGCAGAAGTAGCTCCCGCAGCCAACCTCTGTGACTTATAAACACTTTCAGTAATGCAGCAGGATACAAGATTAACTCAAAAAAATCAGTAGCCCTTCTGTACACAGATGATAAAAGGGCTGGGAAAGAAATCAGAGAAGCAACACCCTTCACAATAGTCACAAATAGCATAAAATATATTGGATTAACTGTAAGCAAACAAGTTGAAGACTTGTATGACAAGAACTTTAAATCTTTGAAGAAAGAAATTGAAGAAGACACCAGAAAGTAAAAAGATCTCCCATGCTCTTGGGTAGGCAGAATTAAAATAGTAAAAATGGCAACAATACTAAAAGAAATCTACAAATTCAATGCAATGTCCATCAAAATCCCAGCAAAATTCTTCACAGACATCAAAGAATGGTACTCAACTACATATGGAAAAGCAAAAAAACCTAGGATAGCCAAAACAATCCTGTACAATAAAAGAACTTCTGGAGGCATCACAATCCCTGACTTCAAATTCTACTACAGAGATACAGTGCTGTAAACAGCCTGGTAGTGGTGTAAGAACAGATAGAAGGACCAATGGAACCAAATAGAAGACCCGGATAATAATCCACATACCTTAGAACACTTGATTTTTGACAAAGAAGCAAAGCAATATCAAATGGATAAAAGAAAGCATATTTTACAAGTATTGTTGGCAAAACTGGATATCAAAATGTAGAAGAATGAAAATAGAACCATATCTATCACTATGCAGAAATCTCAAGTCCAAATAGATCAAAGACCTCAACAGAAAGCCAGCCACATTGAACCTTATAGAAGAGACAGTAGAAAGTACACTTGAACACATTGGCACAGGAGACCACTTCCTAAATATAATCCCAGCAGCACAGACACTGAGAGAAAAAATTAATAAATGGGACCTCCTGAAACTGAAAAGCTTCTGTAAATAAAAGGACATGGTCAACAAGACAAAACAACAGCCTACAGAATGGGAAAAGATATTCAGTAACCCCACATCAGACAAAGGTCTTATCTCCAAAATATACAAAGAACTCAAGAAATTGGTCATCACAAAAACCAATAATCCAATAAAAAAAATGGAGTACAGACCTAAACAGAGAACTCTCAACAAAGGAATCTAAAATGGTTGAAAAAAATGTAAGGAAATGCTCAACATCCTTAGTCATCAGAGAAATGCACATCAAAACAATTCTGAGATTCCATCTCATACATGTAAGAATCGCCAAGATCAAAACCACTAATGACAACTTATACTGGAGAGGTTGTGGGGTAAAGGGAACACTTCTGCATGGCTGGTGGGCATAAAAACTTGTATAGTCCCTTTAGATATCAGTGTGGCAATTTCTCAGATAGGAAACAACCTTCCTCAAGACCCAGTAAAAACACCTTTGGGTATATATCCAAAGGATGCTTAATCCTTCCACAAGGACATGTGCTCAACTATGTTCATAGAAGCATTGTTTGTCATATCCAGAACCTGGATACAACCTAAATGCCCCTCAAGCAAAGAATGGATAAGTAAAATGTGGTACATTTACACAATGGAGTATTACATAGCAGAAAAAAAATAACGACATCTTGAATTTTGCAGGAAAATAGATGCAGCTAGAAAACATTATTTTACATAAAGTAACCCAGACCCAGAAAGACAATTATCACATGTATTCACTCATAAGTTGTTTTTAAACATAAAGCACCGGCACCCTCTCCTCTGCTGCCCAAATACCTAGGTGGGGACATGCCCGTGGACACCTGGGATCCCCTCCAGGGCCAAGTATCTTGCCAACCCTAAAATGACTCCCTTGATGTAGATATCTTATTCCCTTCTCCAATGTCCACCTTTCCTCCATCTTTACCCTCCCACTCCCCCAAGCTCTCCCCAGTCTTTCTCCCTTCTCCTTCCCCCTCTCCCCTTCCCCTACTCTCATACCCCCCACCTCTATTGCTGCCCCTGGGCTTCCAACTTTTGCCTGATGATCTTGTTTGCTTCGAACTTCCAGGAGGATCTGTAT
>PVIU01016623.1:0-44425 GCA_004026605.1 Ondatra zibethicus | reverse complement strand
ATCACCCATGCTGGTGTGGGCTTTCTCCCATGCATCACCCATGCTGGTGTGGGCTTTCCCCCATGCATCACCCATGCTGATGTGGGCTTTCCCCCATGCATCACCCATGCTGGTGTGGGCTTTCTCCCATGCATCACCCATGCTGGTGTGGGCTTTCCCCCATGCATCACCCATGCTGGTGTGGGCTTTCCCCCATGCATCACCCATGCTGGTGTGGGCTTTCTCCCATGCATCACCCATGCTGGTGTGGGCTTTCTCCCATGCATCACCCATGCTGGTGTGGGCTTTCCCCCATGCATCACCCATGCTGCTGTGGGCTTTTGATGGTGTGCTTGCCTCCAAGTCACTATGCTACTCTAACCCCAATAAGCTCATTGGCTCATCAAGTTTGGTTTCATTTTGCCCCATTTTGCTTTGAGATAAGGTTGTCAGTCTGACTTTGAATATATATAGCAATGTCCCCCCTACCCCGGCCTTGTTCTCATGGGATGACAGGCATGTGCCACCATGCCCAACTTAATTCATTTTCTTCCTTGCTTCCTTCTTTTGTTAATATTGAGTTAAGGTCTTGCTGCATAGTTCAGGCTGGCCTGGAATTCACCATCCCCCTGTCTCAGCACTCTGGATATTGGGATTACAGATGCGTGCCACCAAGAGTGGTGGATGAAATAATCTACATAAAAGCACAGAGTGCTTGCTATCTGCGCCTACCACAGATAAGAGTTTGATTCATTTGTGTTTTCAATAACAAAGCATAATATTTTGAACGATTACCCAGTGGTTCTTCCTACCCTTGTCTTTTCCTCTATCCCTCGGCCAAGCAGTCCCCACTCGTTCCTGGGATGCGTCTCTAGTGTAGTTCCCAAGAAAGGTAATTCCATGATACACTCAAGAGGAGCAGGAAGGCTATAGTGGAGGAGGCTGACAAGTGTGTGTCACCCCACAGGTCCCACCGTGGACAACCAAGACGGACACCCACAAATCTGGGGCTGGCTGCCTGGGACTGCCCTGGGGTGACACTGTCACCTGGCACATGCTACAGCAGGCTCTGGGGTCCCTCCTGCCTAGCAGGCAAGGCTGGCCTGGTTGGTTCTGAAATGATGTCCGAGGGTTGATGTGTGAGGCTACTATTGGAGTCCTTGTGGCAGACTCGGAGTCAAGATGCCTGAGTTCTGAGCCCTAATCCTAAGGAAGGAAGCGTAATGAGCAGAGACCGAGCGACTAATGCTTCTCTGATAGTTTCAGTGGGTGGGTGGGGAGGAAGTGGAAGGGAGGAGAGCCAGAAGGAAGGGAGGAGTGCTTCCCACCTCAGCCTGCCTCATGGGGAGTTGAGAGAGAGGTAAGTGGGACCCCATGCCAGGCAGTTTGCACAGAGCAGCAAGTGTCCTGATGGGAAGAGGAAGGCAGCCCACAGAGTGCTCTGCTAGGGAATAACCCGCAGACCCCATGTCCTCCCACGGAGCTGTATCCCTGCTGCTGAAGGGCGGGCTCTCAGCAGGTACCCGGGGAGCTGAAGCCCAGTGACAGGTGGCTCCAGCAAACACAAGCCCATTACCAGGGAGAACAAAAATCACAGCCAGAACCGCCTGTCATGGGTAGGAGGCTCAGTTCTTTGAAATGCTGCAGACCCACCTGCTACCCTTACAGCTCTCTTCTCTCAAGCCTGATCTGTAATTATAGCTGATCCCTGCTGTGACCGAGTAAATGATACCCTCCTCTTGGGAGACAGCCACTCCTGTCCCAGGCAAACTTATACAGGACACAGCTGATTTTAACCAAGGAGGGACCAGTGGTGCCGCCCCTGTAAGACTGACAGTGACTGAGAGGAAGGAAAAGCAGGATCCAGAGTCCCTGTCACCCCAACTGGCCCACTGTCAAGTGTTCACCCTGTTGTCATCTTGAGGACTGCCACACAGAAAATAGGACTCACACCCTTGTCCTGCCCACCGAGGATCATGTTCTCCAGTATAAACACATTCTCCATAAACACGCTATGGAGGAGAGGTGGTCCAAGAGAAGGCATGTAGAAGAAAGGATAGATGATTTCCAAAGCTTTCAATAGCAAAAGCAGCCCCCTCAGTGGGCCAGGGCAGAGAGGAGACTCAATGAAACCCCAGATGGATTTGCAGAATCCATAGTAAAGATGAGATGCAAGAGAGGCAATGGAGAAACCCACTGATTGAAGCGTGTTGGAAGGGACTGGATGCAGTAGTGGCTAGCTACCACTAGCTAATTTCAGCCCATTATGTGCCCCAGTCACTGGCTCGGCCACTGACTCAGCACTCTCAGCTTTGATATCTTTTCCTCCCTGCTTAAATCCCACTTTTGCCAGAAGACCCCTTTTAAGAAGAAATGGTATACCCAAGAGGGTGAACGGGATGCGACCCTTTTATGTTACATAGCATCTACCATGGCTTTCAGAAACAAATAAATTATCCTTCCACAATGGCTTAGAAACTTGATGTTCACACAAAAACTGGCACCCAGATAATTAACGTTGGTTATTCATCACTGTGAAAAGTGGGGAGCGCCTAAGATGTCCTTCGGTGTGCGAAAGAATAAACAGACATTGTCACAGCCAGACAACAGAGTATTATTCAGCCATAAGAAGAAATGAGCCATCAGGCTACGAAGAGACACAAGGAACCGTGTATACTGCTAAGTGAAAGAAGCCACGCTCAACAGGCTGCTTCCTGTTGCAGACACTCTAGAACAAACAGACCTGTGGGACAATAGGATCTGTGCATGCCACAGTTGGAGGGGAGGAAGGAATGAACAAACATGGCCTAAAGGACATTTGCAGCAGTGAAACCATCTGTATGATACTGTCAAGGGGTATCAGGCCAGTCACTCTCAAAACCCGGAGTGTGGAGGTGGCTCAGTGGATAAGGCATTTGCTGTTGCAAGCGTAAGAGCCTGAGTTTGAATTCCCAGAAGCCACTTAAAAATAAGGCATGGCAGAGCCCACCTGTAATCCCAACACCAGGGCTGGGGGTGGAGACAGGAGGATCCCTGGAGTTCACTGGACAGGCTGTCACCAAATCAGTGAGCCGTAGGTTTGGTGAGAGACTTTGCCTCAAAACTTAAGATGGGCAGCAACCAAGAAATACACCCGACATCAACCTCTGGCCTCCACATGCACATCGACACAAGTGCAAACACAAACAGAGACATATACACCATGGGAAGAGTGGGCTCTCAGGTAAGCACGGACCTCTGTGGCATAGCCTGGGCTCACCAGCTGCCACATACATACCGCACTAACACAAGACACGGATAGCAGGAGGAACTGCGTGAAGGATGGACTGCAGCATGGCAGCTCCCAGCTCCCCAGGCTTCCCGTCACAGTTTTGAACTGTTGTTGTTTTTGTGAAGTGGGATCTCATTTTCCAACATGTACCATCACACCCGGTTTTAGATGTAGGTTCTAGGGATTCAAAAGTCAAGCTCCCCGGCTTTTGCGATAAGTATATCACTGATGGAGCCTTTTCCCAGCCTCAGCCCTTTCCCCAGTCACTTTTTAATTGGCCTAAAACTGATCTCAAAATGTTATCATCTAACCCTTTTTGTAAATCCAGGCAATGTTTAGGAGAGCTAGGCATGAGCTAGCATCCTTCCTTACTACAACAGCATGCACCACATTGCAGGGCTTTGTCAGTAGAGGGGCCACTGAAATAAACAGCCAGCTAGACTGCTCTAAGTGTGTGTGTCAGGGCTGCTGGATGTGCTTGTGCACTCTGTGACTTCTCTAATCTAAACCCTAACCTGTGACACCCTCAGTTCTTCCCTTCTCTGAGCACCCACAGTAGTAGCAATGGCTTCGTACTCAGTCATCTGGCACCGAGCTGGTTTGCTCTGTGGGAGACACTGCAGATTGAAAGGGAGAAGGTGAGTATTAGC
This sequence comes from Ondatra zibethicus, assembly GCA_004026605.1. Lineage (NCBI taxonomy): Eukaryota > Metazoa > Chordata > Mammalia > Rodentia > Cricetidae > Ondatra > Ondatra zibethicus. The sequence goes on along the minus strand of PVIU01016623.1, from coordinate 40,525 downwards.
TCTGATGGCCTCTGGTTACACTTCTTCCAGGAGGTCCCCTCCCATCCTAATCATGGTTCCGAGATGACAACACCCTTCCTACGCAGCTCTGCTACCGTCTAAATGTCCACAGCCCTCAAGGAGGCCCACTCTGTACAAACAGCGCCCCCACACTCTGAACCGTTTTATGCGAGCAAGTCTCTTCTCCATCCCATCTCTCTCTCTCTCTCTCTCTCTCTCTCTCTCTCTCTCTCCTCTTTGTGCATGTGTTTGACCTTCCAGGGCCCATAGAAAATTTAGAACTTATATTATGTGTATGTGTGAATTTTCCCACAGAGAAAGGGCCTCTGTAACTTTTGTCATGGTCAAGAAGAACCTAGAAGAGTCTGTCTAATGATGGGCTTCCTGGTTCTCTATGCCATTCCCTGAGCATGAGAATCAAGGATGCCCAGGACCTGTCAGGCTCAATTGCTTGTTAGTCAGACTGCAGCTTCACCTAAATTAATTCTGTTTGGTGATGAAATTATGTTTTGCTTAAACAAATTAAGATAACTGGGCAGGCCAAGAGAGAGTTTACAAAAGACACAATGCGCAGAAAGAGAGTGAGTGAGTCCAAGCACAAAGCAACTCCCTCGTTCTCATGCACAAATGGTGTGGCTCGTGTGAAGATGGGCAACGAGTTGCAGATGCTTGGAGGAGAAACCCGGATGTCCAGCTGGCTTTGCCTCAGACAGGGCCTGGGTCCTGGGCTCAGTAGAGAAAGAAAAACTAAACTCAGATTCCAGCTTTGGCCTGTGCTCATTCAGATTGCTCACCCACCTGACAAGATCCAGAATTTCCTAGAAGATGAACCACTGGGCACCTCTGTAGGAGAGTATCTACACTGGGGAAGACCCACCCCTGAATGTGAGAGGCTCTATTCTCCCGGGATGGAATGCCGGTCTGAATCAAAAGACCTGAGCACCAGCGCTCCTCTCTCTTGCTGCTTCCTGGCTGTGGCTGTCTTGTCGTTGTGACTTTTCTGCCATGATGGACTGTATACCCTCAAGTACAGGGTAGTCCAGCCAAGACAAACTTTTTTTCCTGAAGTCTCTTTTGTCAGACATTTTGTTGCTTCAAAGAGACTGGTACAGTCTCTATGGACTTGCATAGCTCAGGAAGTTTCTGGAGGCTTAGGGATCAGTGAGAGTTAAATGGGTGCTCTCCCAAAGTTCCTGTCTTGCACTTTGCTGTTCCCAGGACACTCAGTTTTACCGCAGCCACCTCAAGGCTGGTACTCCTCCATTTGAACGGAGCCACACAGTTCTTAGCTCTGAGTTTCCTGAACTCCCAAACTCTGTACAGCAAAAGTGCAAACTGAATTCCATGGAGTTCATCCATGTGTTATACACAAAAAGGAGACAGCCATTTCCACCAGGCACTGCCCGAGTCAGCAGCCAGTGAGCATGGAGCCAAAGGAAAGGAGGAGATGTCATCCCAGGCTCCCTAAGTGGGGTCCCCACTTCCACCCCATGCATTGACCGCTGCTCCAGTGTATGTAAGCATTCAGGCTCCAGTGTGCATCAAGCACAAGCCTTCACTGCATCTGCTGAATTGACAAAGATACAGAGCAGGGCCCGCAAGATAGCTCAGTGGATTAAGGCACCTGTTGTCAACCAAGCCTGATGACATGAATTTGATCCTGAGGATCTATTTGGTAGAAGGAGAGACATGACTGTCCTCTGAGCTCCACACAAGAGACTGCCCCTCTCATACACACACTAAAACAAATCAATACAATGAAAAAATGTTTCAAGGAATATGGAGAAATTCAACATAGGGGGCAGCCAGATGGGGTCAGGGTACTAAAAATATACTATTTGTAGCCAACCCCAAGCAGCCTCAACCTCCACTTCTCCATCCCCACAGAGCTTGGTTGCTCCTGGCATAGACACGTGGTGGCTTCTTTACCACACCTCAGTGCTGGGTGGGCCACGAACGTCATGATGCTGTGCCTGGGACTCAAGATTCTTATAGCATGCTGCCCTGCCTTGGTCAGAAAAACTAGCCTAGGCCAGTGGGTGGTAAGTGGCCACATGAAATCACAGCAGACATGCCCTCAACCACAGACATACCCATAAGTCTCGTGACACAAAATAAAGCTCTCTGGGGAAGCCTCTCTAGACATCTCCACAGACTCACAGGTCAAATACGAGATGGGCATTCTACTCCGATATGTTTGGGGCTGTTTGCTAGACAGAAATATCCAGATGATTTGCACGAGGACAGCCTCCTGAAGAGCATTAAGGGTCATTCAGACTAAGGGTATCTTTGCCTTACTACCAGCTGACACCCACTTTCCCAGGATGCATTGTTAGAGCAGGTCTTGAACTAATGGATGTTAGAAGGCACCCTCGGGTCTGAAAGCCCCCAGCTGGACCATGCAGATAACAGTGTGCATCTTCTTCGGCTATCCAAGGTCTCTGTACAGCATGAAGCTGGCCAGAGTGCCTTCAGCCTGTGGGAACTCAAGGCCAGTGTGGCAGCCTGCGTAGTCCCATCTGCTTCCTCAAGGGCCTCGGACATGCTTCTGATAGCATTAACATCAGGAGCACTCCCTGCCTTGGTGTTTTGTCTCCATCCAACTCAATCACTTGTATCCTTTTTTCCTTTTTTAGGGGGGTGGTGGTGGTGGTGGTGGTGTGTGTGTGTTCATCTGTGTGCAAGTGTAAGGACACACACATGGAGGCCGGAAGTCAAGCTTGGATATAGCTCCTCAGGCACTGTCCACTTTATTTGAACCAGTTGAGGTCTCTCCTGAAACTTATCCATCAGACTAGGCTGCCTGACTAGCGTGCCCCAGAGACCCACATGTCTCTACCTCCCAAGCATTGGGGTTACTAGCACGTGTAACCACACCTGGCTTTTACATGCAGGTGGAGACCAAACTCAGGCCCTCCTGCTAGTATGGCAAGCATCTCCCTGGCTGATGTTTGGATCATTTTTTTAAAAAAATATTTATTTAATATACATTGGGGCTTTACCTGCATGTATATCTGTATGAGGGTATCAGATCCCCTGGAACTAGGGTCACAGACAGGTGCGAACTGCCATGTGAGTGCTGGGAATTAAATCCTGGTCCTTTGGAAGAGCAGCCAGTGCTCTTAACCACTGAGCCATCTCTCCATTCTTGTTTAGGTACTTTTGGACACCATTTCGAGCCAAACATTTTGCTAATATTCAAGAAAGCAAGAGAGAGGGACAGCAAGACTACATGACACCAAACAGGACAGTGGAGCTGGTGCTATGGAGATGGCTTAGGTCCTACGGCACACACAGCCTGCAACACCGTGGCTCATCAGTTGGCAACATTAGGACTCTTTCTCAAATCAGTGAGTTGATACAGTGGCAATAAAGTGACGCTCAGACGGACATCCAACAGGCCCGTGACTTGCAAAAACCAGGCAGCTCTTCCAATGCAGCCTCCACCTGCAAAAACTCCGCTCATTCTATGGCGGTGTTCGCTGAATGCCGACTTAGAGCGAAGCACCTGCCTTGTGCGTGGGCAGTCGCGGATCCCGATTCTGCCGGGCAGAGGGAGCGCTAAGGATGAGGGGCTTGGCACTACAGGACACCGCTAAATAAAAGAACCTCCTACTGCGGGACTTGTGTTTAGTGAAGCAGCAAGAGATTGCTTTTTAAAAGTAATTATATAACGTGTTGGAAAATAATACATCATGGAAAAGGGGTGAGTGAGGTCTCACATAGAAATGTGAGCGGGGAAGGAAGGACATGAAGGCTGCAGTTTTACATGGGATGGGATGGGTGAGTCTCAGTGAGAAAGCTAAATAAACCTGCTGGAAATCTGACAAAGAAACACACATGAGTGCTTGGGGGACACAAACGGAAAACCGGAACCAAATGCAGACGACAGCAATGCAATGACCCCGAGCCAGGAGCATACCTCACATGTTTGAGACATGTACATATATCATGTCCTGGGGATTGCAGGCCCTCACACATGCTAGGCAAATACTCTTCCACTGAATCATAGTCTTGGACCTAAGGCTTAGCCCTCTAAGTTAAAGGAACTACATTTATAGATGCTAGATGATATTTTGCAATTCTTTCTGGGCAAGTCTTTTATTTCTCTGGGGCTTTGGGGGAAAAGGAAAGAGGGGGGGGGAGAGAGAGAGAGAGAGGAAGAAGAAGGAGGAAGGGAGGGAGGGAGGGAGAGAGGGACCAGTCCATGTACAAAATGGCCTGAAGTGAGAGAATCTTGAGACTGTGCTGTGTTCAATGACAAGGGAGCAGGCAAGTCTCAGCCTGGATAGTTTTTTCTGAGTGGTAAATGGGAAAAGCAGGTCTTAAGCCTTTCTACTTGCTGGAAGAGGGTGCTGAGACCAAAGCCACCGCCCAGGCTGCTTTCCTTCCTCCAGTGAACACAGAGCCTCACAGACCCCAAGGCCAGCTGGAGGCTGTCCACATGTCCCTGAAGCCTAGAACATGTCAGATGAAAAGATGCTGCTCCTGGTTGCCGTGGGCTATAAACAGGGTAGGGAGATAATGTAATTCAGAGTGCTGTATTGGGGATGGTTATTGTTTCATATAATTACAATAATTTGCCAGGAAACCAGCAAACAGATAACATGCTGAGTTCAAAGGGAGATAGGAACAAGTCCCCTCAGCCTGTGTGAGTCAGAGTTCCAGAAGCCTTAACCCCCTGTGGTGGTTAATTCCACTGTCACCTTGATTGGATGAAGAAAAATGTTTGGCCACTCTGGGCCATGTTGTTGTCTACAGAGTTTGTGCTTGGAAACCGTGCAATCAAGTTAAAACAACAAACAAGTCTCACTTACAACGATGTTAGAGGTTTGGTCTGGGGCTGCATTCACAGTTAAGGTTGGGGCTGGACACTCCCAGCATAGAGTGCTCTTAGCTGCATGGGTGGCTCTAAGTACGGCTTGGGGGGTTGAACTTCGCTGTCAGTTTGGCTGGATTCACAACCGCCTAGAAGACACATCTCTGGGTGCACCTTTGAGAGCCTTTCCATGGACTAACTGTGGAGGAAATACATACTCTGAATGCAGGAAGTACTGAGCACAGACGGAAAAGGGAGGAAGTTGGATGAAAGTTAGCGTTCATCTGTCTCTGTTCTTTGTTTCATCCAGAGGTGAGCAAGCCGCTGCTCTCTCCTGATCCCTTACCTGCCATGATGGACCAACCCTCAAACCCTGAGCCAAAATAAACCCTTTCTGCCCTGTTCTTTTTGTCGGAATGACAGAGCAAGTAGTCAGTGCGCCATGTTAGCTGTCCACTAGGGAAGCGGAATGTAATGGGTATGTCCCATACAAACATTGTGTCTGCAATAAACACGCCACACAGAAATGCATCATGGGAGCTGAGGGTTTACATTTGAAAAGCTGAAACCAGGATCCTTTGACTACAGACTGAGAGAGATAAGTAGTCAGCTCTTCAAAGTCCCTCATTCTTACAGAAAGCTGGCCTTTAATCAAGCACCATGCATATACAACAAAGTTTATCTTTCCAGGTGTACAGTTTTGCGCATTTGGACTAACAGGTATGGCAGTATAACCTCCAATACAATAAAGATAAGGAGCAATTACCTCCAAAGCTCCCCAGACTGTGCTGTGGTGAGCCCCTTCCTCCCACTCCAAACTCTGGTGACCAAAGATCTGTTTCTAGGCCCAAAGTGCGCCTTTTCTAGGCTATCATGTAAACGCGCGGATGAAGTAGCTTGTTCAGCCCAGCCTCTGCTGTCTGACACAATGCTGTGAAGACTCGCCCACACTGTCGTGTGCTTCAGGAGCCCACTCCTTCCCACTGTCGAGGGGAACTCCGCTGGGGAGGTGTGCTACACTGAGTTCGCACTGTGAGGGCAGGTCGCACGGGACAGGGACAAGACGGGCTTTCTGGGGGAGGCAGGGATGAAGACACAGCAGGAGGATAGAAAAGCTGATCAAGGAGCCTGCATCTCAGCCACCCCTTCCCCTGCAGGTCAAAGGAAGACAGGAGTTATCATTGTCCTTACTGCTGTGACTAAGGTCCCCACTGAAAGCAACTTACTGAGAAAAAGGCTCGATGTGGCTGGTGAGATACGGTGCTACCCATCATGGCAGGGGAGGCACGAGGGAGTCACCACACTGGGACTCTATGGCTGAGATCCTACATCTCCACCAATACAGAAGCTGGTTACACCAGCCCTCCCTCCTTTTCAGTTCTGTCTGGGCCTACAGTCCGCAGGACAGAGTTTCCCATGTCCACTCAGCTAGTCTGCTCTAGAAATGCCCTCAAAGGTGTGCCCAGAGGACCTCTCCTAAGAGCTCAGGTGTTTCATGACCTAATCAAGTCAATAACGGAAAGTGACAATCACACCAGCTATAGCAGAGGGCTCAATGGGCCCGGGCTCTTACAACAGAATCCCCTAAATGCCCCCCAAAATCACAAGTCATAGCAAGACCCAGGAATAGCCCAAAGTGAGTGGGAACAGAGAGCTAAAGAGACAATGCCAAAGATGAGAGACATTAGCTATCTGGCCATCGATTATCTGGTCTAACTGCACTGCTTCAGTGACATCAGCTATCTGGCCATCGATTATCTGGCCTAACTGCACTGCTTCGAGGAACACTTGGGAATAAATCCTGAGCACATGGAAATGGGAAGACAGGCAAAGAAATCAAAGATTTTTAATACAGTCATCTTTAGAAGGACAGAAAAAAAACCACTATAACCAAAAGTTTTATAGCTCCGCAGCAAACAGAAGGGACCAAGTAACAACAAGAACTAGCGATCTGGAAACAGATAATCAAGGCAAACCTCTTTGACAACATAAAGAAACACATGAGGAAGTAGAGACAGGAGGGCCAGGGGCCCGGGAGACCAAAAAGGATCTGACATTTGTGACATCAGAATTCTGGAAAAACAGGAAAAGGAAAGCAGGACTTACAAAATATGAAGATGTCTGAAGGTGGCTGAGTGGACGAACGTCCTTGCCATGCAATCAGGACCTGATTCTGACACCAAAGAACTTGTCCGAAGCTGGGTGTGGCCACACATCTGCTGTCTTAGCACCTTCATGGCAAGGTGGGAGCAGAGACAGGAGAATTGCAGCAAGGTTGAGGGCCGGTTAGTCTGGCCAGTGCAACAAAGAACAAAACAGACACTACCTTAAACAAGGTAGAGAGTGATGTCTGACACCGGGGTTGCCCTCTGACCTCCACAGTCACTCCTTGGCATGTGAACATCTGTAGTCATGCATATAAACATGTGCAGACACATAAACATCATACACATGAAAAGACGCACTTACAAAATGATGAATGGCTCGTTAGTGAATTCCAGTAATCCTAGCATGTAGGAGGTTGAGGCAGGAGGATTGCAGGTTCTACACGGGCCTGGGCTATAGGGCAAGAGCATCTCTCAAAATACAAAATTTTAAAAAAGAAGGTTTTCAAGAAAGGATAATGGAAACTCCAATACAGCAAAAGGCATAAATCTGTATCTACAAAAAGTAAAGCAGACACTAACCTGACATTTTATACAAACATTAGCCCAAATCTAAACCTAAGCCTATCCTAAGCCTTGCCCTAAACACTAAGCCTGAGAATAGCAACTAATCCGAACACTAGCCCTACCCTAACCCTAACCCAAAGGACGCCAGCATCAAACTTCTGCCACTAAAAATGGAGAAATTTGACCAAACTGAAGCACCTTTACCATGGGTAGCCAGCGGTTCCTCAGACCTCAGAGGCCAGCAGAAAGAATGAGACAGTTTCCACAGGGTGAAAGGAAGAAACAGCCAACTCTATCCCTATATCCAGTGATTCTTCCACACATGAAGAAGAAATCAAGATGGCTTCAAATAAAAGAATGAGCTAAAGCAGTGGTTCTCAACCTGTGGGTCGTGACCAACCTGTTGGATTGCATATCTGATATCCTGAATTGGTGTGGGAGGTCCTTCCATCTATGTGTTGCTTTTATTGGTTAATAAATAAAGAAACTGCCTTGGCCTGTTGAACTTAGGTAGTTCTTGGGGGCGGGGAACTGGACTGAATGCTGGGAGAAGGAAGGCGGACGGAGATAGACGTGCTGAAACTTTGCTGGCAGGCCACAACCTCATGGTGATACACAGGTTAATAGAAATGGGTTAAATTAATATGTAAGAGTTAGTCAATAAGAAGCTAGAGCTAATAGGCCAAGCAGTGATTTGGTTAATGCAGTATCTGTGTGATTATTTCAGGTCTAAGATAGCCGGGTGGCTGGGAACCAAACAAGTGGCCCCTCCTCCAACACTGAATATCAGATGTTTACATTAGGACTCATAACAGTAGAAAAATTACAGTTATGAAGTAGCAAAAAAAAATACCTTTATGGCTGAGGGGTCATCACAACATGAGGAACTGTGTTAAAGGGATGCGGCATTAGGAAGCTTGAGAACCACCAGGCTAGCTCTTCAAAAGGAGTGGGAATGAGTAATAAAGGAAAGGGCGGGGACACCCTAGAATTGCAGAGAGAAACAATGATGGAAGAAGTAAAAGTATGGGTAAAACATTTACTTTTGAGTTTTTGAATTCTATTTGATGGTAAAGGCGTTAGAATATGATTTGATACAGTTTTAAGTCTATGTGTAGAAAATAAACACAATGACATAGAGAGGGACAGGCTGTGGGTCTGATTCTGTGGGTCAAGCACGCTGTACAAACATAAAAACCTGAGTTGGGTTCCCAAAAACCACATATTAAAATTGAGCATGGCAAGGTGTTCCTTTAATCCCAACTTTAAGGATCAGGGTGATTGGGACAAGTAGTAGATCCCTGAAGGTTATTGGCTAACTGGTCTACCCAAATTGATGAGACTCTAGTTCAGAGAGAGACTGTCTCAAAATATAAAGGCAGAGAGCAACTAAAGAAAGACACCTCATGTCCACCTCAGGCCTCCACATCCACATGATAGCATGTGAACATGCATTCGCACATATAAATGTGTATGCGCATACATAAGGCACACACACATGCACAAAAATTAAAAATAGAGGTTTCCATACTTTAACAAAGAATCAGTGACACTCACTCACTGTGGCAAGTTTTACACATGCAAACCAAGTCAGCCCCAGCATGCACAGGGATTGGCCCAAGGCTATCCCAACCTGGGAATGCTCAAGTCCCTCATGTAGACTAAGTATCACTTTGTATAAAAGCCATGCACATCCTTTGCTACCTTTAGGTCATAGCTAAAAGACCTACAGTACCAAGCATAAGCAGTCACTATGTAAATGGATGTTGCACTGTCTTGTTTGAGGGTGACATGAAGGAAGAAGTCTTTGCTGACCCAGTTCTTACTTTCTTCATGCATGTCTGGTGTATGTGCACATACATATGTGAGCAGTCATATGTGAGTAATGTGGAGTCCATAGACTGAAGTTGGCTGTTATCACTCCAAGTCACTCTCCACCTTGTTTTTTGAAGCCAGGTCTCTCATTGAACCTGGAGCTCACCAATTTGCTAGGCTGGCTGGCCAGTGAACTCCAGAGATCTGTCTGTCCCTGCTTCCCAGGGCTGGAATTATAGGCACAAGCTGCTGTGTCAGACTTTATACACAGGTCATAGGTGCTATGGGATTAATCCTCTTGTATACTGTAAAGATATGTCACTTGAATTGATTCAATAAAATGCTGATTTGCCAGTAGCTAGGAAGGAAGTATAGGTGGAGAAACCAAACTAAGGATGAGAGGAAGAAAGGCAGAGTGAGGAGTTACCAGCCAGACACAGGGAGCAGGAGATGAATGTGCCGTGCTAATAAAGTCACCACCATGTGGCAGAGTATAAATAGAAATATGGGTTAATTTAGCTGTAAGAGTTAGCTGGTAATAAGCCTGAGCTATTGGCTGAGCAGTTGTATTAATATTAAGCCTCTGTGTCAGTTATTTGGGAGCAGGCAGTCAAGACAGGAAATGTCCACTTACAGCTGGGGATCCCAAGTCAAGTCTTAGTGCTTGGCTAGTAGGCACTGTGCCCAAAGAACTTTCTCTTTTTCCTGAGTTACCTCCTTTTCAAATATGTTCAATCCATAGTTTGAATCCACACAGTGCTGTACCTGACTGTGCCTGACATGATACCTCCAACAACCACAGCACTGATGTAGGACCATCCCCCGAAACCTACGTGCTGTGATTGCTCTCCAGATGCACTGATTGCCATTCCTCCAGCTCCCAGACCAGCCCTGTCTGCTCAGACCAGGGGACTGCACCACTCTCTGGTAGTCTGAACGACAGCTTTCCCAGGAGGTCAGAAGCCCACCACCCACATGTGCCCTTTCAGGGTACTGCCTAGAGCCCCTTGACATCTAAGAGCTGTTCTCTGATTGTCATATCATTATGTCACACTTCCCAACATGACTTCCAGGGTGGTTGTAATCTGATTAGTTACAGAATGTCCAGACTTGGTCTTGGACACACGGTCCCAAGGATAGATTCCTGTGGGATATTGGGATGGACTTTATGATGGCTATGGACTCAAACAGGACGCTAAGTTCCTTTCCAATGAGAAACTTGAGTCTTGCAACCCCTGGCATGCCAGGGCATCAAAATTAATCAAGCTGTCAATTGGGGTCAATTGAGATAAAGTGACAACCAGAGTAGGTGGCCTGGGAGCTGGAGTGGCGTGGCCATGCACACGGCAGTGGTGGTGGCGTGTAAGGACTGCGGTATTAAATGGATTTTCCTAAGAGGCCTTGAGTGCTTACACAGAGAAAATGACGATCTCAGCTCCATTAACTCACAGCTCAAGTCATGCTCTGAAAGTCAGACAGCTTCCATGACAGCCCTGAAGAATTTCTTGCTTCTTGGAGCTGTGGGGCTGACGTAGCCGAAAAGCAAACAGAATTTACTGGTGCAGGTTGATGTGTTAAGTTTTGCCAAGCTTTTCATGTGAGAATTGGCGGGGGCGGGGAGTGGTAGTGGGAATCCTGGAACTTGGAATGAGGATATCTCAGACTCACAAGAAAGATCTGGATTGAGTCAGCTGCTCTGAACCCTCCTGTGTCTCCCTCTCTTAGCAGAGTTACCTTCCTCAGCTGGGGATCCCTGTGAGACCCTCACCTGGGGCAGAAACCTTGTAAGAGATAGCTGAGCCTTCCTGGAACTCACCATGACCATCCATCCCCCGTGGGCCAAGACTCATGAGCAGGGTGGTTGGGATCAGGCGCCCAATATAACCCAGGAAGAAATAGGTGGCACTACCATGGAACCCGTACTTGTGCTACCTACCAGCAGACACCAAGCACCATATGCAAAAGGGCCTGAGGGTTTCCATGAGAAAGGGCAGGGGCCACCAGCTGTGATCCCAAGAGTTCATTGACACAGATGATTGTCCCAGAGATTTTGGGGTTTGATGTGGCTAAACAGCTAGATATAGCTTGAACTGTGGCCTAGGCTGGGAGGCAGAGATCTGGATTGACAGACAGCAGCCTTCAGCCAATGAGGTTAGAGCATCAGGACTTCCCTCCCATGACAAGGATAAGGGAATTCAAAGGCCTAGGTCAACTATACTTCTCATGAAGATTCATAAGTGCTCCTGGGTGGAGTACTGAGATATCCAGGGGAGCACCCCCATCTTCCCAAAACTGTGTGGATAGGGAGAGCTGTGGGTGGTGTCCTTAGGAAGAGTAATTCTACCATCACAAGGCGGCGGTGATCTCAGAAGAGTAGAGCAAGGGCCCGATGTGGTAGCACTTGATTGTCAAAGGCAAAATTGGCTTGTCAACTACAGGTAATGGCGACATACCCACAAGGCGAGCTCTCTGGCACATGGAGACTTATGACAGCAACTGCCAAGCCATGGTGTCCCTAGTAGTTGAAGAATTATCAGCCTGCTAAATATTGGTACCTCTGTATGAGAAAATCACTAGCGCAAAAGCAAGGGGCCTGACTCCAGTGCCCAGGTGGGGAGCCACAGCTTTCATGCCCCTCCCCTCTCACAAAGGTTGTCTGCAGCATCAGAAGAGGGACTCCTCAGAGTCTTCAGGATTAGCAAAGGCTCCAAGAAGCAAAGAGCAATGGAGAGAAAGCTGTGGAATGGTCAGTGAAGAACAAAGCCAAATCTCCAAACTGTAACTCACCGGCAGCTACTCGGGAAGCCACTGGAATGACTTTGAACACTACACACGAATATCTTTATCTCTGTTTGACCAGGCTGTGCTTCTTGGCTCTGCTTCTAATTTTTGAGTTCCATACATGAGATGCTGGTGCTTAACTTTACATCTTGGTCTTCAGTGAGGAAAATATTCAGTGAGACCCTCGCTGAGTTAGTAGAGTGGTGAGCAGGGTCTTGGCAGCAGACAGCACCACTGACTTCTCACCCCGAAGACAGGTAAGAGCTTCTTCAGCAGGACAGATGCTCACTTCTTGCGAGGCAAAAGCAGAGACCTGTGCTGTTGGAAGGAAGTTCGCCATGGAGAAGAGCAGATGCTGCTGAGCGCCTGTTATAACGGTGCCAATTACAAACGTATCATCACTCTGCACCCCACACACCCTTTGCTGTGCACTGTCTGGGAAACAGCGCAACTCTACCCAGCAGGGCATGTTGGAGGGATACTTCAAGAGAAAGAAGTTTCCTGAACATTCCAAGTTGAGGGCCTTCAGCGTGGGCACAGGGTAGGCCATGGAAAGATCCTAGCTGCAGGCCTCTAAACTTACTTCCTCAGCACCAGGACAGTCCCATCTGAGAAGCAATCTGTGCACAGCACCCACAGCACAGACCCGGAGCTCAGCCTCAGCAGCCTCCTGAGGTCTAGCAACTCAGAAACATTTGCCAGCTGGGAAGTCTGTCTCTGGCTAGCACATTCATGGAGAACAGCCCCGTCCTCACCTGTGACCTGTGAGCTCAGAAGACCCATCGGTATGCCCCCACCCAGGCTCTCAGCACACACCTATGTCTCTAGCTGGGAGTGGACTGTCTCCCGCTTACATGCCGGAAGGTTGCACACTGTGTGCCTGGCAAACTCCCTACAAGTCACAGTCAGGTGATGGAGCCAAGAGCTCCGCTGCCCCAGTGTCCAACTCTGCAGCCCCAGTGTCCAGCTCCGCTGCCCCGGTGTCCAGCTCTGCAGCCCCAGTGTCTAGTTTTGCTCCACATTTCTCCTTTCTTGGTACTCTCTTCATCAGCCATGGGGATACTACTGTGTCTCACAGTGACTCTTGAAGGGCTAGTTATTCTTCTACTAAATGTTTTCTGTGCTACCTACTGTGTGGCCTCTGCATCTTCAACAGATCTAAACAGCTACCCAAAGAGAGGCTGCATCCTAAGTCATGAAACAGCCTAAGCAGATTTAAAGAATTAAAATCAGACCAAGTGTGTTCTTAAACAATATCAAACAACACTAGAAATCAATAAGAGAAAGGAGACTGGAAAAGCTCCAGATGCTTGGAAACTTAATGCAACCTATGGGCCAAAGAAGCTGTCTCAGAGGCGATCAAAAGCACGTTGCTGGAGAGAAGCAGAAGGGCAGCGGAGCACACCCTAGAGAACACTGAGGGGAAGTTTGCAGCGTGCAGTGTTAGCGTTAGAAAGAGGGCTTGAGGGGAAAGTGTTACCTTCCTTCTGCGATCTAGCGCCACACACTAAACACACACACCACACACACACACGCACCACAAACACACACGCACCACAAACACACACACCACAAACACACACCACACACACCACAAACACACACGCACCACAAACACACACCACACACACTATAATAATCCTGAAGCAGAAGGAAGAAAATAATAATGGTTGAGGAAGAAATCAATAAAACTGAAACAAAAATAACAGAGGAAAAAAATCGATGAAACAGAAAGCTTGTTCTTAGACAAGTTTAATAAAATTGATTTAGAATCTCTTCAAAGACAGTCAAAGGAAAAAAATCAGGCAAGACACAAACTATCAATATCAGAAATGAACCAGGGGCTATCACTACAGACCCCACAGACTTCAAAAGGCTCACAAGGGAATCATTCAACCCCCACACACTCAATAATGTGCATGAAATGAACCAGTTCTCCAAAAGGCATAAACTGCCACAATCCACCTCATCTGAAATCAATACTATGAACAGTGCTCTAACTATTATCAAATTGAATTTGTAATTTCAAAACTCACAAATAAGAAGTCTCTAGGTGCTGGCGTAGAGAATTAATTTCACAGTGAAATTAATACCAGCTCCATCTGAAAACTGAACAAAAGAGAGTGTTTTATGTACCCAGATACCATCCTGACATCTATAGTATGAAGAGAGTCAAGCAGAAAACAACACCCCTCATGAATCTAGACACAAGCCCCTGACAAAGCATTATTAATACAATACTAAGACATTAAAAAAAATCACATACCATAACCAAGGGTTTAGGATATATTCAATGTGCTCTACCACATTAACAGAGTAAAGAAGGAGACCATGTAGTTATAGCCAAGATCCATTACTGAAAGAAAAGATCTCCTCATCTCAGTGTGACAAGTACCATTCATAACGCTACAAAGCAAACATTAGCCAGCAAGATGAACTACCAAGGGAGAGGGAGGTGTCCATTGCTCTGAACCAATACTTCTCAAGCTTTAGCAAGTGAACTAAAGTGGGAAAAAAATGATACAAAATATAGGCAATAGAAAGACACACAGACAGCAAAGGGAGAAATAAAAGTGTACCCATTGGCAGGTGGCACAACTGTTTAGGTATAAATTCCTAAAAAATTAAACAACAACAACAAAACCCTTCAGAATAAGAAGTTCCACAGGCACAAGATCAACATACAAACATTAATTATGTTTCTATGCTACCTGTGAATTCCATCAAAATTCAAATTACAATGTCATTTATACTCAAAACTACTTACATAAAACTCTAACAAAACATGCCAAGGCCTCAGAGATTGCATCTTACAGAACATTGACAAAAATAACTCAAAGAAAAGATAAATAATAAAAAGACTTATTGGGTCCCTGGATTAGAAGATTCAACCTAGTAAAAATTTCAATTATCCCCCTAATTATTATAAAGATGTAGGTCAGGTATTATAAAATTTAAGTAAGAATTTCTTAACATCTAAAAGGACAATAAAAGAGGAAAACACTGACTTACATGGTTTGAAAACTCATTATAGAGCCATGGTAACCAAGGCTGTGCTTTCAGGAGAATAGATATACTGGTCAATGACATGTCATCCTAACACAAAGTAGAAACAGGCCTGTATAAAGCACCCAGCTAAGACAAGGTCTCAGTGTGTAGAACAGACTGGCTTCAAGTCACAGCAATCCACCTGCCTCTGTCTCCCTGGTGCAGGGTTAAAGGTGTGTGCCACCACACCCCAGTTGATTTTTGACAAAGGTTCAAGGCAATTCAGTGCAGAAAGCCTAGCTTTGCCACACATGGCACTGAGGTATCAGCTCTTTGGAATGAGGAATCAATTCTTGTGCACAAAAGCAAAAAGAGAAATTCCAGTCTGAGCTTACTTAGTTAGACAAAAATGAACTCAAACTGGAAAGTGAGCGTAAGTACAGATTGTGAAACTTTTAAACATTGGAGGGAAAGGGACCAGGGGAAACCCTTCAGATCTAAGATGGGAGTCACTTGCACATCAGGAACTATGAGACAAGGTTAGACCTTTGCTAGGTTAGACCTCAACAAAACGAAAATTCTTTGTTCTGTAAATGCCTCTGCTTATAAAAGGAGAAGAAAACCAGAGCCACATATATGGGAAAAATAGCTGCAATTAACAGAGCTACCAAAGGACTCATGTCTAGAATATATAAAGAGCCATGAAAACTTAACTGTGAAAAAAATCAATTATTAATTCAGGTAGAAAATTAGTGAAAAGCATAACAGACAGGTCTCTAAAGATGTACTCATGGCAGCCAGCTCATGAGTATTCTAGAAAACCATGTGGTTGTTACAAATGTGTTGTCAGCTACCTTATCTTACACAACACTGGTGCTTCCCAAAGAGAAGAAAGCAGGCTCTCACCCAAGCCTGCACCACACATGTTCATCCCACCTCCATTCTGCATAGCCCAAGACAGTAGCAGCCCATTTGATCTTCCACAGACACATGTCCAAGCTGACTGTGCATATCTGTGTCACAGAATCTTACTCAGCAATAAGAAGACACAGACTGGAGACTGGGAGGTACCAAAATTGGTTAAGTACCTGCCAGGCAAGCATGAGGATCCCAGAACCCAGCTGAAGAAAGATGGGCATGGTGATGCACACTTATAACCCTATCGCCAGAGAGGCAGAGACAAGAGCGTCCCTGGGGCTCACTGATCAACTATCCTAATCTACTTGGCGAGTTCTAAGCATGAATATAACACTTCCCACAGCCTCAACACCTGCACACGAGGAGCACACGCACCAAAACAAATCTAAAGCAGAAATAAAAAAAAATAAGAGGATGAAATAATAAGTTGGGTGAATCTCCAGAGAATTAGACTACACACTATGCAATCTTCTTTATAAAATATTCTTTTAAAAATTTTATGAAATAGAATTGGAGGTTAAATGCATTCATTTGCTGTGCATTTGTTTATCTTGTGTGCATATGTGCAGGTCTGTGGGTATGAGCATGCCACATCATAAATGTGGAGGCCAGAGGAAAATCTCCTTCTTCCATGGGGGTCCCGGGTACCAAAATCATGTTATCAAGTTTGGCAGCAAGTGCCTCTACCTGCTGGGCCATCCCACCACCCCTTGTGGGGCAAGAGGACAGAAGAATGGTTACTGAGGTCGGGAGGAGGACAAGGCATGGAACGGTAGGGTAGAGTCAGTTGGCCACCAGCAGGTCCTTGACATGCCAGGACAGTCTCTACCACGGCCAGCAGGGAAACCGGATGAAACACGCGAAGGGAGTCCGCTCATTTCTTACAAGTCTGCAATTATTTCCATAAAAGTCTAATTCATTAAAATAAAAGCAAGTTAATAAATAGAGTCAAAATGAGAAGCCCATGCTATATAGTCGAATGAGCACAGAGTATTGACTGTGCACCCTCGGCCTCCCACTGACTGGCTCCAACCAGCTGTTTTCTGTACCATAGGCTGGTTCGTAGACCAGTCTGTTCTGGAACTTCCAGTGATGCTCCTGCCTGAAGCTCCCAAGCCAGAACATCTGGCAGAATTCATATCCCACTATTAGTTTTCTTAATTCTAGCTCGCTTTACTTTCTTCTGAGTTTCCTTATATTGAAAGAAAATCTGCCTTACTGCCACACATGGAAGTGCTTTAGTGTGGCTGTGAGCTGGAGACCATCACAAACGTCATCCGGTGTGAAGGAGACACTCAAGGCCCTGCCTGGGGTAGTCACCCATTGCCTAACCTGCACTGTAGACCTGCTGAGAAATACAGACACTTCTGTCCCACGACCATCTATATGCCATTCCTATGCTCCAGGGTGACAGAGTCCTGAGACCCCAGAGATAATCCCTGTCCTTGCCTTTCACCTGCGAACCTCAGGCTGCTGTTCTCACAACGGGCTCTCAGGCCAGCAGCTGTGACTGACCACCCAAGCTCACTCCCCCTTGGCTTTGCCCCTGCATCCAGCCAAGGCCTTCTCACCTTCCTTTTCCAGGCCTGGATCTGTGTACACAATGTTTGTGGCCTCTGCCAGGGGAAAGGTGTCTCTGGCTGGTGACCCCTGGCCCCTCACCGTGAGCTCATTTCCCCAGGCAGCTGTGCAGCAGACACTCCGGCCCTTTTGGGTAACCCTGTGAGCACGGGGCTCCTCCTTTGTGACCATCCCTCCCCTGGCTGCCCAGCCAAGTGCCAAAGGAAACCAGATTCACACCCTGGTCTTGGAGTCTCCTTGCAGAACCTGAGATGGCTCCAGAACTCAAGGTCTAGCTCTGATTGGCATTCACCTGTGATCCCAAACTTGCTTCTAGCAGGAATAATGGGTAGGGTGGCTAGGGGCCACAGCACTATTTTAAATCAGTCCAAACATTTACTCTGCCTGCCTGGGAGCTCACTGCACCTCTCTCAGTCACATCCTGTCCTTTGCTTGGTCAGCAGTTAGAGTTAGCATCTTGGCCTTAAACGATGCACTTTCTCTAAGGAGAGGAGAGGTTTGTTATCCTCAGACCTGCCTCCCAGGCTTATCTGAGATTCCCTCCAACTCTTAGCCATCTGGAAGTCTGGGAAGGCAAGCCTCTGTATAAATTTATGGTTTGTTAACCCTTGAAAACCTCACTGAAAAATGATTCTGCTGGGTGGCTGATGGGAATGCCTGTAAATACTGTTACTATCAAATACTTGGATACTTAGGGGTGGATGTAAGGGTGTGAGGTGTGTGTAGATAGGTGTACTTTTCAAACTCTTGGGCTAATATATGTTTCTAGCCAATTCATGTCTTTGATTTAATTAGGCCACTTTTGGCGAAAACCAGCTAATAAAACAATGTGTTTGTTTATTAATCTTTAAAACTGTAGATCACTTTACTTCATGTGTATGAGTATTTTGCCTGTATGTACATATGTGTACTGAGTGTGTCTGATTTCCAAGGAGGATAGAAGAGGGCATTGGATCACTTGGGACCGGAGTCACGGATGGTTAGTATCCTCCCTCTTGGTCCTGGGAATCCAACACAGGTCTTCTGCAGGAGTAACAGTGCTCTCAACTGCTGAGACATCTCTCCAGCCCCCTTATTTGTCTTTTTCTGCTTAGTAGAACATCAGTCGTGGGCCTGGTTTCTGACAACCATTATGAGTTGCAGTAAACATTTTGAGAGATGCAGCTGTGGAGGTAAGCACACTGGAAGCAAAGGAGCTTGCTGTTTAAAAACACTACGAGAAGCTTCTATGTGTTGATGCCCTTTAACACCCACGTACCTTTATGAAGGATGGTGAGTTCTCAGCCAGTGAATCTCTGCTCTAAAGCCAGGTGGCCCAGGCCAGTCCTGAGAGATACAGTCACAGGTCCATGGAGGTGAGGGGAGCCTAGAAGCTGGCTCGCTGGCTCGCTTGCTCTCTTCCCCCTCCCCCCTCATCTTCTGGGGAAGTTGCTACTCTGCCAGGGAGGTATCTTGTCATTCTCGATTGGTGCCTGATGCACAAGCAGTCTCAGCACAGAAAGACGCCCTGCACCCACACCCCACACACCTCAGCAAAGAGGAGGAAAGAGAACGAGACGGAGCCCCAGAAGCTGGCGACTGAGTCAACTCCATGTTTCTCTGAAGAAAGCAAATAAAGCATCTTGAGAAGGCTGGAGGACACTCCAGTGGAGATGAGGCTCAGTCTGCCTCAGAAAAAGGAAGTAAATTGTTTTCTGTGCTTTACTCAACGCGGCAGTGGCAACACTTAGAAAACAGGAAGCAGAGACTTCAAACGTCTCCTCTCCGGGGACCTTAACTATTGATCTGGAAACCCAAGAGGCCCTGAAAGTGCTAGTGCAACATTCGAGTCTATAGATGAGTCTGTTCTGGGGCTGAGTGAGAGCCAGGGTGTTGGTCTTCCTGGGGATGGGCCAACATGAGCATCCTCAAGGCTCAGTGTGAGTACTTTTGTTGTAGATGGCCATGGCAGGGAGCAGGAGAGGGGAGCATCCCTTCATCCCTAGGGTGCCATTTTCAGTTAAGATGCTGTGAAGTTGTTCAGTATGGTTATTCTCGCAATCAGTTTTATCTTAGAATATTGCGCCGAAATGATCTCCCTCCAGAGGAGTTTCTTCCTCTGCCCCAGTCTCGCTCCGCCCTCTCTGACTGTGGCACTGGGAAAGCAGTGATTGCTCTACTGGCCTTCAAACAACAGTTTCTCTAGGTGCCATCTGAGAAGCAGAGAAGGGTCCAGTCAAAAGAAAAGGTCCTAAGACACGGCCGGCCAGAAGCCGTACTGGCTGTGGGCTCCTGCAGGCTGACTGAGCATGACCAGGAAACTCAGTGATGGCCACAGATTCTCTCCATTTTGACATCAGTTATTTCCAGGTGGTCGGAAGCTTCAGCCTAGTTCTCAGCTAGATTAGGAGGGGATGTTTCCTCTGGACTTTGGAAGGATCAGACAGAACAAATTCCCATGACCTCTTGCTTGAGCCATGCAAGTCACCACAGGTATAAGAAGCCTCGGGAACGTGAAGCTGGGGTAGGAACAGTGCCGCAGGGCCAGGTTTCGTAGCCCCCAGTCCATGCACAGGGCCTTGATGCAGCCACATTATGTCTCACAAGGGCCTCCAGCACCTCCTTTGCAGCACGTGAGGAAGCTACCAGTCTCGTGTCAGCATCCCCTCTGATTTATTGGAACTCACTATAACGTATGTGTGTGTGTCCAAGTGTGTTTCAGTGTGTTCATGGTGTGTATGTGTACATGGTGCAAATGCATGTATAAGGTATTGTGCATCTCTAGTCCCAGTACTCAAGGAGGGTGGCAGGAGGAGACATCAGGGTCATTCTCAGTGGGACTTTGAAGTCAACTTGAAACACATGAGATGCCATCCAAAAAAAAAAAAAGAAAGCCTGATAAAACAATAAAAATGAAAGAGTAAGCCGTGCAGTATGTGAATTCTATCAGAACACTAAGAACTTCTTCTAAGACCACAACAGGCCTTGTCCACAACATACAGCCGGCACCCAAGCCACTTTGATGGCCGTAGTCATCAAAGAAAACCAACCATGACATTTCAGAGCTAACTTGCTTTCTGAGGCCATTTCCCCTGTTCAAATAAGAAAGAAGGATTCTTATTTTCTCAAATAAGAAATCAACAAGAAAGATAAATTGCTCCATACTAAGATCAAGGTTCTTTGGGCAAATTGCAGTTCATATAGACTGCCTTTAAAGGTAAAACACTCTAATACAGCCAAGTGAACGGGACACAGACTACAAGAGGACCCCTGAAGCCCGTGCTCAAGGTTCACAGCTGGAAGGGCACGCTCAGGGTCCTGGCTTTGCTGTTCTCATGCCATAGCTCCTTCATCCCTGTAGGCAGCTGTGTTGGGAGCAACAATGGGCTACCTTGTCTCTGGGAGCTCGGGGTTCAATTGCAAGGCTTCCCCAATCCCACATGACAGATGCTGAGCATGGGTATTCAAGACGGAAGCACAAACCAGAGTCATGTGCAATGCTTCTGGTGTTCCCATGAGTCAAATCCATGGTGACCATAAGACACATCCCCTGTGCTCTGTGCAGGAGCCAGGGCCCCATCACCACCCACATCTCTGTGCTCCTCGAAGGACCAAATTCATGACTCTCAAAGTATGTGCTGACCAGATGAGTGGAGTCGGGCAATATTCTCACTTGTTTCGGTGCTGATGTTTATACCACAGGACACAATTTGAGAAGAGCTGACACTCCACACCCAGCTGTGAAAAACAGCTGTTCATTGTCTTCAGGATGGCCAGCAGCTGACTCTGGGTCTGTGTTCCCACCCCTTCTCTGGCTTATTAACCCCACGTGCTGTCAGAGATTTGAGCATCCACCTCACACAGAGGGTTACCCGTTCAGCTCTGGGGTCCCCAGTACCCCTTCAGAGAACAAACTTAACTCTCAGGCGACATCCGCTGCTGAACAATGCTGGGGAAAAGCTCCTTTCCCTGACAGGACTAGGAGACACTTAAAACACAGGCCGGGTGGAAACTCTGCATAGTGGGAGACCTCAAAGGCTTCAGAAACCCAAACTCGCAGTTAGGGAACAAAGGCAAGAGCTGTCGCACCCCATATTAGGCTTCTCTGTGGGGTTTAACAACACCCTGCTTTGTAAACACATATACCAGGGCTTCACATTGAGCTGGAGCCCTATGGGGGTCCGGTCCCCCCTGACAGCCTCTGCGGGGTTCCTTCCAGTGTCAAAAGCAGGGACTAATCACCGCCCTTGTGTCCTGAGAAAAACAGGCTGTGCCTGTGGAGTCTCTTTTCTTTTCGGAGGAGCCCTCACAGATGTGCGGCACCGTGCCCGTGCAAGGGCTGTTCCGCCAGCACACACAGAGAAGTGCCTCTCCCCAAGCGTAACTGGACCAGCACCCCATGCAATTACCTGTCTGCACATTCTCTGGCCAGGTAAATGATGTTTTTATTTAAAGCGTGATGCATGCAGCCAGTTTTTGATTACCCATGGTAATGGGGGTCAAGTGTCAGCTGGATCATTGGAACAGAACCTTTATTCCACCTGGAAGTTTCTGTGTGTTCCCTCCCCCCTTCCTCCCATGTTTCCCCACTGGGGTGCAGGTCCTCACTGAGCACTCAAGGCAGCATCGAAGGGAGATCAAAGGGACGCCTTGCTGCAAATCCAATCCCAGCGCAACCAGGACATGGCTCTGAGTGACAGGGAGGCAGCCCAGCCTCCCAGTGGATCTGTGGAAGAAATAAATGGCCCGTTCTGAAAGCTCACTCTCTCTGACTTCTTATTTGTGTGCATGATACCTTTATTCCTGCTGGTTTGCTTTTATCTTTTAATTTGTCCCAAGCTGTACTTCATAATAATGTATTTAGTAATATCCATTGAAATATTCCTTAATCATGGCAGTGTGTGTGTGTGTGTGTGTGTGTGTGTGTGTGCGTGTGTGTGCTCCTACACACATGTAGATGACAAAAGTTGACACTGTGTGTCTTCCTCAACAGCTCTCAACCTTGTTTTCTGAGACAGGGTCTCTCATGGACCTGGAGATCACTGAAGCAGCTAGTCTGACTGGCCAACAAGCTCTGGGGACCTGTCTCGCTGGGACACAGACACACGCCACTATGCCTGGCATTTGCATGGGTGCTGGGGACCTGAACGCAGGCCATCGATCGCACTTACAAGTGAATCTCTTAATCCACCCAGCCATCTCTCCCCAGCCCTACGTAGTACACTTCTTTTAAAGAGTTGTGTTGCTTGGGCCTAAGAGATGACTCAGTGTTTAAGAGCACCGGCTGTTCTTCCAAAGGACCCATGTCTGATTCCCAGAACCTGCCTGACAGCTCACAACTGTCTGTAACTTCATTTTCAGGGGATCTGATGCTCTCATAAAGACATTATAAGGCAAACAAAACACCATTGCAAATGAAACAAAATACATATTTAAAAAAAAATGTTGTGCTATAAAAGGCACCATCAACCACAGCTTGAAGTGAGAGCTGGCGGGTAATATCCAGGGAGACTGGGAGTACATGTAAGACGGCTCGGCCTCAATCTTCACATTCTCAGCTAGGGCCAGTGTCACATGAGGGTCACAAAGGACACTTGTGGTAAGTT
This sequence comes from Ondatra zibethicus, assembly GCA_004026605.1. Taxonomy (NCBI): domain Eukaryota; kingdom Metazoa; phylum Chordata; class Mammalia; order Rodentia; family Cricetidae; genus Ondatra; species Ondatra zibethicus. The sequence goes on along the minus strand of PVIU01016623.1, from coordinate 17,366 downwards.
TGCAAACTGTCTACAATCTAAAATAATTCCAAATAAAAAGTTCAAAGGCTACAATAATTTTATATTTAATAATAAATATTTAATAGTCATTTAGTAATGTGTTTATTATTAATAATAATTATCATTATTAATAGATTCCCTTCTAAAGTTAAAAACAGAAATTACAAAAACAAAAAAGAAAAATTTACCCAGTACTCAGAGAGCTTTACAGACCAAACTTGGGGGAATGTTAGACCAGACGGTACATCTGAGAACCCCCATATATCCAATAATCAGGTAGGTTGCACTGGGGTTGGTCTCTCTGGCCCAAAACTCTGTAGGGACAGTGGTGACAGACAGCAGAGAGATGGACACTCCACACTGCCATCACAGAGACCCAGTGGGCCCAGAATGGGCCATATCTCAAAAGATAAGATCCTTCTGACCCCCAAAACAGTCAACTTTACCCACAATGTACCTGCTCACCTCCTCTGACCCGCAGCCCCATCCTATCCCTGGGCAGCCAAGGCTGTTTGGGAAATAAATGCCCCTGGGGCTCATTTTGGAACAGTTCCCCTCATGTTGGCAGAGCTGGCTCCATCAAGAGGGAGGCTGTGGCTGATGCTCTGGGGGAAAGGTACAATGGCTCACCTCCCAGGGCTGGCACACCAATGTTCTTTTGCAGGTAATTGCCCAAACTATCGCTGTGGGCTGAGCTCACGCAGTGCTACATGTAATGAAGGTGGCTGAGTGACAGCCGAAAAATCAGGGGAAAGCAGAGCGTTTATGTCCCTAAGACTGTGTCCCTGTTCAGGAAGCTGTGATGTGGCTCTTGAGCACTTGGCTCTCTCCCACTTCGAATTACAGAGTGTAAAAGCGAAATTGTTTTTTCGGCACCGGAAGTGATTTTGCTGGCATCACCCACTGTTTGGTAAATTAAATTTTTGAGGCCAGAAAATAAGAAAGAAAAAAATATCTTGAAATTTCAGTGAAATCAAACAAACAACCAAACCGTGCTCCCTCCTTTCCTTATGTTTGCAAAGTTCCCTAAGGAAGGAGTTGTTTCCTTTTTATTTTTAAGAGATGGGTTCATCAGTCCAGATGGGGACCAATATGGCTGGCTGAGACCCTGACACACCCGCCATGGTGGGGTGGGGAAGCTGGTTAAATCAGTGCCTGTTGAGTATATTTATAAAAGCAGCGTGTTTAAACATTTCAATAAACAGATTAAAACACAGATTTGTGTGTTGGCCACAACCAGCCATCTCTACAAGACAAGAAGCCTTTTGTCCTTGTGAAACCCATTGACAACAGGTCCCTGAACCCAAAGGCCACTCTGGGAGGCCTTGACCCTCCTTGGGACTTTGATTTGTGGCCTCTTGAGCTCCCCCTGTGGCTTATTTCACACTGTCTGTCCTCTGGTTGTGTTCTTACTCTAAGTCCTTTCAGATCCTTTTGTTGCAAAGAGTCAGAACTCAGATCAAAAGGCACTCACTCAATTTGACTCCTAAGTGAAAGCTCAGAAGCACATCTCCCAAGGGGGCAGGGGTGCTGGTGTGACTTCATCTCTTCCCTAAGCACAGGGCTCACCAGCTGGCTCCCACTAGGACTTTGTTTTTATTTTTGTATATTTTTATTCTTCATTAAAAGCACTTTATGGAAACTCTTTAAAAAACAGAAGGCACCCTGGCCTTCGCAGCAGGATGGAGACATTGACGACACTGCACTAAGGGAAACAAGCCAGGCATGAAGACCACAAGTTCATTCTGTCCCACGGGCAGGAGTCAAATGGTGATGAGCAGGAGATGGTGGCAGCAGCTATCAGAGGGACGGATGCTCTATTAGCTAATTAGTTATCAGTAACTTCTCCTGCTTCCATGGCAAGACGACCTGACCAGAGCAACTGGGAGGAGAGTTGATTTCAGCCCAGAGCTCAAGGGTCCAGTCCATCATGGCGGGGAAGTCACACTGGCAGCAGCTGGAAGTGGCTGATTGGTTCCCATCACATTCACAGTTGGGCAGCAGAGAACAATGCGCTCTTGTCCTCAGCTCGCTTTGCCGACCTCAGTCCCTGTGCCCATCTTCCCGTGCAATTACCCTAATCTAGATAATAAACCATGGTCGTGCCCAGAGGCTTGTCTTGTGGGTGATTTGACTGTGCCAAATGCCTTCCAGAGATCTACACAAGCCGACCACTGCAGCTAACAGCCCTTGGGGGGGGGGGCACAAGGACCTTCTAAAGGAGTGGAACCAAGGAATGCTTTCCTATGACCAATGTCTCAATGAGAGAGGAAACTATAGAAGGTGGCAGATGTTCTAGTCACCAGTCACCTTAATGGTGTAAATGTTTCATAGGTGTGTGTGTGTGTGTGTGTGTGTGTGTGTGTGTGTGTTTATCCCCCAAATTATCTAGTGCATACAGTTTTTCTAGGGACTCACTTTTCAGTGCTGAAAATTCAGAGAAATTCATCCCTTCATCATCCAAGAGACGGTCACCTCCCACTGTCCCCAAGGGTCTTCCTCCTATGTCCTCCAAAGCCAAGTCCTGGAGAAAGAGACCCCTCCCTGCTCTCAGAGTCTTCAACTCAACTCTTGTTCCCAGAACATGAGGGGGATCTAGAGTTGAGCACCAGCAGTACCTTGGAGATCTGAGTACCAGCAGTGCCTTGGAGATCATCTAATCAAGCAAGGTCAAGTCCAGCTCAGCATCCCTCCTTCCTTCGACACTTAAGGCAGGTGTTGCTGAGTGACATGATTCTCCCATAACTTCCCAGTCAGAGCTAGCATCTGAGCTAAAACCAATTTATCACCTTATCTTAAAGGTCATGAAGCAGAAAAGAAAGTTGACCAGCTAGTGAGCTTGTGGCAGAAGCCCGCCTCTCACCAGACCCTCAACCGACACCCACACCACCATGGTTCCAGTGCTCCTGTTCAGACCAGTGTGTTCTGAGCACACGTGCAAACACAGACATACACACAGGTGTGTGCAGATAAAAAAACATCAGTGTTTTGTGTCCAGCATTACCCACTGCCTTGTGGCTAAAAGGAGCCCTGACTTTTTCCAATTTGTTCCAATTCTTTCCTCCTGCCAAGGACACTTTTGTCTTTGTTCAGCTCTCCTATCGTCTTTGGAGTGGCACATAATCAGGATAATTAGAGAACAACAGATGACCAAAACCTAAACGGGCAGCTTCTAACCCCAAAAATCCAGAAGAGAAGAATACACAGACTCTCCCAGGTACCAGGCAAGTCACATTCAACCATCACACACTTGCTCAACAAATGCAGGTGGAAAGTTAAATTATTCCTAGGCTTCCTGGAAGCCAGAGGACCAGTTGGGAAGAAGATGGGTCAGGTGCCTCTTTACATAGACTAACCGTCCCGTAGAGATGTCCATAAATAAGAAAATATATTAAATTTAGTAAACTCCTTGTTTACTTAATACAAGGGAGAGGGGAATTGAGTTAAAAGAAGCAGCTGGCACAGTGAGGTCATTACAGTGAACCTACGAAATAGGTTTGTATGAAATAGGAGGCCCAACCACAGGCATCTGAGGACACAGGCAGAGAAGACAGCAAACACAAAGACCTTGAAATGGCCCATTGCTTACAAGTCACAAAAGCCAACCAGAGGCTAGTGAGGACAGTGTTGGGAGAAGCCAGAGGGCGTGCAGGGGACAAGTGACACAGAGTCTCCAGGGTGAATGATCTGCCAAGTAGTATAGGACTTGGCATGGAGTGGGATGGGGGATGATTGAGAGAAACGCCTGGGTCAGGACAGAAGGAGGAAAACATGGATATTGGCGTTTTCTTGGGCTGGCAGACGGGGTGATTAAAGCAGATGTTCTGGAGGGTTGACATGGACCTGTTTCTTCACAAGAGACACTGGGAAGAGCTAGAGTCATCAAGTCTCTGTTTGTATCTCCAAGTCTGTTGTTCAGAGACCAACTCGGAGACTGGAGCTCCATTTCCTGCAGGGTTACGTGTACATTCTATAGAGTTCACTGCCGTGTGTGGAAATGTATATCAGGTATCTTTGGAGAAGGGCCAGTTTCTGGAGGCATCTGTTTCCTCCCCGTGAAGTGAGAAAAACAGATCCAAGCCCCAAATGTTCCTCTCTATAAGGCCTGACGCAGCCAAAAGGCACAGGGAGTTACGCCTGCCTCTAGGGTCTCATTGTCCCTGGCACATTCTCAGCACTTTGAAACCTTAGGTCAAGCTTCTCCACAAAACCATGCACTCCTTGAAAATGTAGAGAAAAAAAAAACTAGCTTGCTTCAGTTAATTCCAAGTGGGCACATGGTAAGCAACTGCCCAGGGAAGCCATGCTGTGTGGAAGTGAAGATTGCCTGGGCCTTTATCTAAGAAAGAGTTTGTTCACTACCACACAAAGAACATGGAAGTCATTTGCTCTCCAAGACCACAGTGACCAAAATCCTCTTCTGCCCTGTCCTTGACCTTCTAGAGATCAGGGGAACATACACCATCACGGCCTGGCACTTTCTAAGACACGCTGGTAGCCCTAGGGAGAAGCAAACTCAATCTTCCAGCCTCATGATCAGCAATCTTGGCTGTGAGAGACTTAGACAGGCTAGACAGGGTGGCACAAACAAGCGTTTCACCTTGGATGCCTTAGAGTCCATGCTGCATGAAGCAATCACAGCTTCTGCCAAGCCTCTTGCTCCTCAGGGAGCCACTCTGTGAGGATACACCCAGCCCAGCAAGAAGGGCCAGACAGAAATCACTCTCTGACCTTCGTGAAAGCTAGGGACCAGGTCTTAAGCATGTTTAATATTATGTGTACTTCCTATTCTCTTTGGGTGAAGTTCCTTGAGATTTGGCTCAGCTGGAAGGAACTCAGAGCTAGGTAGCCAGAGCCAATACACGCGTTCTCTGGAACTACGGTGCTGGGAGCCAAGTGGGACACAGAGCTTAGGAACGGAGTTTGTCCAAGACACTGTCTGGAAAGTCTCTGAGGACTCCGGGCTGAGAGCAAGAAGCCAAGTGAGATTTTAGGCAAGGTGTTCAGGGAACATGCCTCTCCCCTCAGGGGCAAAGAGAAAGCTTGTGCAAATGAGGTTACACCTCCATCCCAGAGGACATATCTATGGGATAGTGATGTTCCCTGGTCCAGATAGTCCTACACTTGCTGCCTCTGCTTACCTCCCATCCCCATTTCTTGTCAACGACAGCAGAGCCACACATTGGCCTCTAGCTTCTTGAGTTCCTGCCTGTATTAGCATCCCCAGAGAGCAGCACTCATGGCCTGGAATGCTCTTTCCATCCCTCCTTACTTCCCATTGACCTTTCACGTCCTTAGAGGAGCCCTGCCTCAATGCTTCTCAGTCTTCCAAAGGTTGCGACCCTTTAATATAATTTCTCATATTGTGGTGTCCCCCAACCATAAAATTATTTTATTGCTACCTCATAACTTTAATTTTGCTACTCTTATGAATTGTAATGTAAGTATCTGATAGGCAGGGTATCTGATACGTGGACCCAAAGGGGTCGTGACCCACAGGTTGAGAACCGCTGCCCTGGATGCTGCTACAACCATCTCAGATCCTCAGGCACACATTAACACAGTGATAATTACTTAATGTATTTATTGTCTCTTGGTTTCCACAGGGCAACATATTCTCTTACCTGTTCCACACTCACAGCCAGAGATGGATGTGTTGGTGGGTAGATGCGTGTTGGAGAGAGTCATGGATGGGTAGGTGACTGGATGGATGAATGAGCGATAGATGGTACGGTACGTAAACGATGGCTGGATGATGATGAGTGGATAGGTGGGTGGGTAAGTGAATGGGTGGATGGATAAGTAGATGACTGGTAGGTGGCACCTTCCACTCCAGCTATAGTTTCTCCTTTTCTGAATTCTCCTCCACAGTTGTTAGATGCTGTCCCTTTTACCTGGAACGACCATCCTTTCCTGGACTTACATGCCCAAAGCCTACCCTCCCCTACATGGTAGATCCCAGGGGTTGCCTCCTCAAGAAAGGCCTTAAGGAGTCTCTTCCTAACTAGAAATGGTCTTTCTATATCCTGAACACTGCCAACACCATCTCTATGAGGTTTTTGGGTGAATGTTTGCCTGTCTTGTGTTGCAGTGGGCTCAGCTTTGTTCATAGGCCTCTAAGGTCTCCAAAGGTGAGAGTCACTCCTTGCTCTGTCTACACAACAGGTGTGACGGGCTAATGATAGGCCTGTGAGACCTTCAAGCTACACGGGACAGAAACACCCCACCAGACACACTGTGCCACAAATGGAGACAGAAAGCCCACAGCAGTAAAGTAACTTACCCTAAACCAGCCAGCGAGGGATCCGTAAGGACAATCATGGGTCCAGGCTTCATAACCCATTTTCTAACTTACAGAAAAGTAAGGCTGACCTCGGGTGATGGACACCTGCCCCTCATACTGCCATGATGGAAAATCCAGGGAGGGTCCTCTCCTGGGTGTCCCCCTGCCCCAGCTCAGCCTCCTGTCCAGAAGAGTGTCTTCCAACACATAATGTCACTGAGAATCAACATTGAAGACCAACCTGCTAATTCTAAAAGTACGGATCCCCCAAAAACCTTTGTCACGACTAATACAAATTACCACAGAACCTTCTTTCTGTGGTAAGTCCTGCCAGGATGCAGCATGCCACCCTCTCCTGCTCCTCCATGCTAACATGCATGGCCAAACTACAGAGCAGCTTCTGCAGTTGAATCTTGGCTTAACATGCCATTAACTGTGGGCAAGTGACTGTACGTTCCCCGCTGTCACTGTATCTAAATAGCAAATGCCAACGACTGGGTATTTGGTTAGGGCAGCACAAACCCCAGGGCCTGTAGATTTAAGCACAAGGTGGGTACCCCAGGGCCAGGTGTGGCATCAGTCCCTGCCGATGACAATGGCAGTGTTGTTGTGGTTAGGATTGGTCTCCAAGGGTATCTCCATAAAGGAACTCCAGGAAAGACTGCTTTCTTCTCTCCATAAAGCAATGCCAGAGTTCTGGGGGAGGTCATCCCAGGAGACAGGAGCCATGTGGCTTGCTGGGAATACACAGATCAAGGTGGCAGGTCACGCACACATCACCACGCCCCACAGCCTCATGCATCCACCTCCACACCAGCCCCCTCACATCCGCATCCACGCCGAGAGAACACGGGAACACGTGTGTGCCGTTTACCCCAGCCCACGTGCTCAGGGAACTCAGGCCTCCCAGGGACCCAGAGGCTATCAGCTTGCTACGCTTGCCTGTACTAGAAACCCATGGACAACTGGAGACTGTGCTCTTGGGTCTCCCACCTAGGTGAGCCTGCCAGGAGGGCCAAGTGTATTTGCATATAATTTGCATGTGTTGACACAGCCCTCCCCATCTCTGTGCAGAGTTTCCCAAGCTAACCTGTTATTACTGCCTCTCTGAAGTTGGCGCCACTTAACCCACCCACTGCCAGGGAGCACTACATATCGAGACGGCCTGGGTGCTGGCAGATCAGTGATGCACAACCAACCTCCCAGCCTCAGTTTCTCCTCTGGGCAATGGCCACTGAGACAGCTGCATATAAAAACTCCTGACATCAGGTGTTACAGAGGGAAGTGCTGCTGACATGTAGAGAGCCCTTATTTGTATCCAAGGGCCAAGAGTTGCGCTAGGCGAAGAAGTGGGTCCCCTAGGCCTCAGGGACCTGTTGCCATGGACCCAAAAATACAGGACTCTTGATTAAATTTCCATTTCAAGGAGATAGTGAGTAATGTCTTAGAAAGAGCAGCTTCTATACAATCCTATATCAAGACAATTGTCACTGCTTAACTGAAATTCAAAAGTTAGCCGGGTGACCTAGATTTTATAAAAACACCGTACCTGGGGCCCAGGCCCCAAGGCTCCAGTTATTACTAATATCCTGTTTTCTCGCTGCTCTCCCAGAGATCAAGGGTACATGGTCCCCATTTCCTAAATGTCCTGCTTCCTACTCTGGGATAGGAAGGGGGGGCACATTGGGAGTTGCTGAGGGGGAGGGGAAAGAACAGCGCTTCCTAACCTAGGAGCAGAGCTAAAGTGTGCTCCCTCTTTTCTCTGTGAGGAGCCTGGCACTTATCACTGTGAACGTGAGGCCACGCTTCCTGTGGTGATGAGCACGCGTGTTTTCATCAACAGAGCCCGTTTCTAGGGCCTCCTCACAGGATGTGAGGCCCGTGGCAGGTCACAGAGGAAGAGGGCGAGCCATGGCGGGGGTTGGAGCTTGGGTGGGGGGGCACGTGGGCCAGGCGGCTTCAGTCCAGGGGCTGGAGCAGGAGTCCAACCTGTAGTTACCTACAGAGCCCTCCATCGGCCTTCAGTTCTCTGAGCCCCTTCGGAGAGTCCGGAGTGATACTAGATTTACTTGATTACAGTCTTTATCTAAGCTAGGCACCGTGCGGTGTGGGGCGGAAAACAGTTCCTGAGTTCAAGTCCAGCTCCATTAGTTACTGAGAACCACTAGGAAGGGAGTCAGGGGGCAATGTGTGGCTCGAGAGGAAGAGTGCTTATCGAGTGTGCACAAGGGCCCTGAGTCTGTGATCTGCAGGCCTGCTTGACACACCTGTCACCCCAGCATTGGAAGGTGGAACCTGGAAGAAAGTTCCAGGCCATCCATCTTAGGCTACCTGAGACAGAGGAGAAAGAGAAGAGAATACGCATCAAGCTTGCATGAGCCATGCGTGGTGACTAGAGTGTCAGCTCTGTGCCTGAAGGCTTTGCCAGGCCAGGCTTTGCACACTGGGGAGCAGGGACACTATTGGCAAACATGTACCTCACCCAAGACTGTTGTCCTTCGAGATTTATAGAGAAGAGAGCCTCTACGGTAAGACCAGTGGATATGTTACGGAGTGTAGTACCAGATAAAATCCCAAATTTAAAACAGCTGCTTTGCATGCTCCCCCATAAGTAGTGCTGGGAAGGCCCCCATCCTTCAGGCAAAGATGATGTAACGCAAAGCACCACCTTTCCCTGACACCACCAGCCCTGATGAGACCCTCCTTCTGGGAACTCAGGTCTCCACTGAATCGGAGCCAGTGGGATCGGCTTCTGTGTAGATGGTTAAACCCTAAGCAGCAAGGGCAGATGGAGCATTGAAGCAGCCGCCAGGCTCTCAGCAGAGTTTCTAAGAGCATGCTACTGCTATGGTCACACCTCCAACAGAGAGAGGCCAGCAGTCTGAAAGTCACTTTCCTGTTCGGACTGGCAAGATGTAACCATTGATCTGTGGTTACGAGTATGGCCAGCCTAGAGAGGACTGGGGACTTCGTCATGACCAGTAGAGGCCCATCCTCTGTCTCTGCCCTCATGAACAGTGTTTCTGGCCTACAGCTTCCATCTGCAAACTTCTCCTAGGCTGAAGGTGCTTCAGCGGGGGACTGTGGGAAAGTGATCAGAGATCCTGGGGGTGTCTAGGGGAATAGAACATATTCGGGCCTGTGAATCTGGGGTGGGACAGCTCAGGGTCCTTGATGCCGCCATGTGAATGCCAGGCTAGAGTGGAGGTCAGGACTCAAGACCAAAGCCAGCGGCCTGATGGCGCACACCCTTGGTTCTGGCCATTATTCTCAAAGGCTTCAGAGACTGGGGGAAGGCAACTCTTCTCCAGGGCCAGGAAATAAAACTGTCCAGGATCATTAGAATTTCTCCACACTCCAGATTTCTTTACTCAACAGTGGGGCCTCTCACATGCCACCAGGCACAAGGGGACTTCTCCTATCCCACTCTGAAGAGTTCATCAGTGGCCTGGCCTTGGATTGGCCAACCAGAGAGCATTTATTCACTGATGAAACCTGTGTGCTGGCCTCCAAAGATGTAAGACACAACCGTGGCTAGTTCAGGCTCACGGTAGGAAAGTGTTCTGGATCACTGAGGAGAACATAAGGGTGACCTCCTCAGGACTATGGGGGAGGGACTCCTGTGTTTTTATTGGTCGTGGTGTTGCTAACACACCAAGGCAGCTATCACAGATATTGGCTGCCACTTGGCCTTCCAATTCTCCTTCTGCCTTACGTTCAACTTGCCCATTGCCTCCATCTCCTCAAGAAGCACGGGTCCATGCCAGTGGCCTCTCCTGCTCAAAGAACAGACTTACCTCTCAAAACAGAAGCAAGCTTTGGGGGTGGTAATAAAACTGATTTTATCAAAGTCAGCATCCTTCTTCCTAGCAGTGGTAGAAATGCCCCAGGGCCTCCCTTTCTTATGCCAAGCCCTGACCCAACATCTCCCCGCAACACGCACTAATTTCAGCTTGTACAACCTTTCCTTTTGGAAAAACAAGGCATAACAATTGTAGTTCTCCCTTGGCCAATGGCCAGACAGCTAAGGGCTGGAGCCAAGAGACGAACGGATACACCCGGAGAGGCCAAGGGCAGAGGGCAGGACATACTGGACACGTTTTTTTGTCAGAGACCAGCCCGAAAGGCCTTATGGAGAGTCTATGCTTAAGATCAACACCTCTAGTCTGAACGGCACGCCAAGGCCCTTCAGAACCGAGTGCGGAACACGCCTGTGACATTAATTAATGCCGGGCAAACTGTAACAGCAGAGTCTGAACACTAAAAATAGAGCTTTGCCAACTGACTCATCTCTGACTGCACAGAATTCAGAGCCTTTCTCCCAGCTTCTGTTCCACATGTGCGTTTTTCTCTGTATCTCTGTCTCTGTCTCTCTCCTCTCTCTTTCCCCATCCCTCTCTCTTCTTTCTCTCCATCTTTGTTGTCCTTCTCTTCTTTGCTTTGGGAGGTTTCACTTCCAGAAGTGATGGTCCCACTCAGCTACCCTCTGACCCACAAACATGCTTAATAAGCAAGGAAATCATTGCTTTTCCTGGCTCCCAGGGTCCGAAACCGTGTCATTTGTACTTAATATTTTCCATGCGGATGCCCCTGCCTGTTACATCACATAGAACTCTATAGCTTCGCTTCCGATTACAGTTCCATCTATTTTAAACTTTGTTGATTTCTGCAAGGAAGGAAGCCTCTTTCATACAGATTAGCTGGGCAGCTGGGTCTGATTGCTTCTGATTACCGGGCTCGGGGCCACTAGGGAAAAGAGGTTTCCCAAAGCCCCTTGGATGGAGGACCATTCCATATGGCCCCCAAAGTGTGGGTCACTGCTCACTCGAGGGAGGAAGGGCCACTCAGTCGGAAACCAACAGGTCAGGACGAAGGCAGGCTCACACATTGCTCCACACCTCAGGGTTTGGAGGCTGTGCTGGAAGGTGGAGGAGGGAACCCCTGGGTTCCGAGCTCCTGTGTGCCCCTGAGTGGGGGGTTGTGTCGGAAACAACTGCGTGTGTTGGAAGGAGGCACCCATCATGCTTGCCTCACAGTCACTAGGAGGCGAGAGCCCAGGCGTAAGATCGGAGCCCTGCACCTGGCCTTGCACCCCAGACCTCCAGGTGCACAAAGAAAGCACAAAGTCTTCTCTCACCTTTCAATGGTCAGTCCACAGGCAGGGGGGGGCTGCCGCGCTCTCCTGAAAGCTGGTGGCTCCGAAGAGGCAGGAGCATTCTCCCTGCTCGTCCCATCTCTGCTTTCTCTCTGTGCCTCCTCTAGAGAAAACCCGAGAGCTGGAGATTTAAAAAAAGAAGGATGGTGTGTGTGGAGGGTGGTGGAAGTCGGGGTGCCGAGGCGGTAGGGGGGGTGGCAGAAGGACACTGGGGGTGGTGAGGAGGCTGCCCTGGTGTGGGTTCGGGGTAATGGCCGACACAGGGGAGATGGCTTGCCTGCCGGAGCTCAGCACCACGGCAGCTTTGTGTGGGCGGCGGCAGCTCACGGCTGGGTTTCAAACCATTACACTGAACATTTGCAAACAGATAAAAAAAAAAAAAAACAAACCCGTTGGGCACAAAAGGAAACTTCTGCTTTCCTTCACTCCACACTTTCCCCTTCTCCTCTGCTCCAGGGTTTCCCAAGAGGAAGGTCAGGGTGGTTGCTGACCCCTCAGAACTCCCTGACCCCTTCTCCTCCACCATTCCTCCCCCATGACCACCACCACTATGTGTGTAGACAGGAGTCAGGGTGCAAGACCCTTCACCAAGCCTTGGGATCCATTCACTTAAACTACACTCTCTCCTCCGGGGTCCCACTGGAAGCCATATGACTGAAAAGCGTCTTTGACGTCCATACTGGAAGGTGCTGCGTCTTTCTTGGTTTCAAAGCTACCTTAGAACAAGTCAGCAAGAAGTCGGGTGAGAACACTGCCATTGCTCGGTAATGTTTTGTTTTTTCCCCCAAAGGACATCCCGAGAACAGTGGTAGGGATTCTGCTCGAAAAGGAAACCAAATTCTGAGTTCAAACTACTTTAAGAAGCCTCAATGTTGTGCCCAGGAATAGTCACAGTTCTTGGCAGGGAAAGGGTCTGAAAAGTCCCACAATCAAGGCTTGTTTTACTTTGCTTAGGTATTTCTAGAATGTGTAAGACCCTAGATGTGAGAGCTCTCAGTGCAAATGAACAGGTCAGGGTCCACCAGTTCAGGACTCTCTCTGATTGGCACCACAGTTATCAATGAACTTGAGACCATGGCTCTGTCATAAACAAGAGCAAAACATGGATGACTCTGATTTCTTACAACTGTGAGTAGCTGCTAGGACCTCCTTTCCAGGTGGGTCCCGGCTTCATTTCTACAGTTCAGAACCCATGGGAAAAAGAAGGGTGTTCTTGGGTCTCTGTAACACCATCTCCCAGGGTCTCCCAGCCATAGACTGTGCCAAAGCTGGGAAATGGGATTTCAGAGACTTGTCTCCAGGGATGGGGAAGATCAGAACCTTAAAGCACAGATCCTGGAGAGGCAACTCTGGGTGACCGAAGGGTCCATACTGTGGTGACAACAACAGAAGAAAGAAGATGGTGATGTCAGTACAGCAGGACAAAAGAGGACAGGACAGGGCCTCCCATGGGCTGGAGGATGTCTGAAGGCCCTCAGTACACATAAGGAACCCTAGTTAGTTGCTTCCTATTGCTGTGATAAACGCCATGACCAAAAGCAATGTGAGGAAGGTTTATTTCACTTTACAGTTATAGCCCACCATCAAGGGACGTCAGGGCAGGAACTTAAGACAGGAACCTAGAGGCAGGAACTGAAGCAGAGACCATGGAGGAATGCTGCTTACTGGCTTGCTCCCCATGGCTTGCTCAGCCTGATTTCTCATATTACCCAGGATCAGCAGCCCAGGGATGACCCAATCCACGGTGGTCTGGGACCTCCCACATCACACATCAATTATCAATCAAGAAAATGTCCCACAGTCTTGTTTACAGAACAATCTGATAGAGGCAATTCCTTAGTTGAAGTCCTCTCTCCCCGGGTGACTTCAGTGTGTGTTGAGTTGACAAAACCTAATCATGTAAGGTAAGAGGTGACCCCCTCAACCCTCAGGGATGCTCCCATCACATGGATGCCTCTCCTTAGCACAGAGTGGTTTGGGTCAACTGTTGACAATTGCAGGTAATTTTGTTCCTCAGGGGACACAGAAACCTTTTGTTTCTTAGAGCAAGGGACCAAGAATACAAACCAGGGCTGCCTGAATGTCCTTCGGGGCATATCACAGCCCCACAAAGAAAGAGCATCCAGTCCCCAATAACACCAGGGCCGAGTTGGTCCCTTTGTGAGGTGCAGGTGAGGAACCTCAGGCATGTCAGAAGGCAACCATGCCTTAGCTAAGAAAGAAACTTCCAGGTCATTCTGACAGTTTTTACTCATGTGGGAGACAGGATGAAAATGGGTAGAAAATAAAATCTCTGTTTCAGACCCAAAGGGGAGAGTGCTAAGCCCTTCCTTGTAAACAGTCCAAATTATGTGATTTTTTTTTAAAAAAAAAAAAAAGGAAAGAAAGAAAAAGACTGCCTCGTCTTTCATAAGTCCCTCCAACAACTTGAACTCTGTGAGCAGAGTGAAACGGTACAGAGAAGCTTAGAAAAGCTTTAAAAAGCTTGGGAGCACTTTAGCAGATAATCACTCATAATTAGAGCATTTTCTAGACTCCATTAAAAAGGCTTTAAACAAAGCTGAAAATTATTTGTTGACCTCCACTCTGAAGGAGGCGAGTGGCCATGTCGACAACACTAAGTGTGCCAGGCCTGGTTAAGGATTTTCTTCTAAGTGAAGCGCTAACAGGAATCACAGGGGTGCTTGGTACATGGCAGTTATTAACAGCCAATCACAGGAGGCCATGGCACAGACCGATGCTCTGGAGACTGCGTGGCCTGAGAGAAGACTATGCTGCACTCTGGCCTCCCACTTCCACAGGAACTCCAACTCAGGGTCCAGGCCCAGGAAAGGGTTTTCTTTTTGAGTGGAGAAAAAGCAAGTGGTCCACACTCTATAGAGTTAGGCAGGCTCATGCCAGTGAGGCACAGAAAAGCCCACTTGGGCACAAGGAAGAGGGACCCCATGAGGGACTCCCCAAAAAGTGACTCTGGAGGAAAAGTAGGCAGCCAAGTTACCAAGGTGGCTCAGAACAGAGCTATACAGCCTTCAGGTGCTGTTGGGGACCCGAACAAGGCTGGAAACACCACTGCCATGCACTTCCTCTAGCGCATGTGTGCTCCTGTATGCAACATTAGGAAGGTGGTGATTAAGCACTTGGTCTCCTGGACTTGTGCTTTGCTAGGCCCTAGGAACATAATTCAAAGGGTCACAATTGGTTGGCATGAAGAAAATAAAGAGGAATCCAAAAGAGATCCAAATCAATTATTGGTCAGCTGACAATTGTAACCTCCACCCTGTACCACAGAATACCTAAGGAAGGGAACATGGGCTGCTAAATTACCATGGAAACTATGAAAGCTCAGGGGTATTTAGGTAGTAAAGTGCCTGTCCAGGAAGCATGAACACCCAAGTTGGATCCCCACATCAAAACAGAAAGCTATGTATGGCTGTGACTCCAGCCTGGGTGAGGAGACAGAAAGATCAAATAGATCCCTGGCTCATTAGACAGCCAGTCTAGCTCAATCCATGAGTCACAGGCCAATGAGAGACCCTGACCCAAAGGAAGTAGACAGTGCCCCCAAAACATCAGAAGTTGACCTCTGACCTTCCCACACACGCAACATGTGCACTTACATGCACAAACATGAACAAACACATAAATGGATTTTAAAAACCATTACAACAGAACAGTCTTGCTAAAGTCTGGCCTTGAGAGTCCCACTTTCGTGCTCTGACCCTGGTGTAGACAGAGGTTTCTGTTGCGCTTGGTACAGCAGCCATTCAGTCCCAAGAAAAAACACAGAGGCTTATATTAATTATAAACTGTTTGGCCTATTAATTCAGGCTTATTATTAACTAGCTCTTACAACTTAAATTAACTTACAATTCTTGTCTATGTTTAGCCATGTGACTCGGTACCTTTTCTCAGTGAGGCAGTCTCATCTTGCTTCCTCTGGCTGGTGGCTGCATCTCTCTGCCTTTTCTCTTCCCAGAATTTTCCTAGTCTGGTTGCTCCACCTATACTTCCCCAACCAGCATTTTATTAAATCAAGATGAGTAATAAATTTTTACAGTGTACAAGAATATTATCCCTCAGCACATGGGAACCTTCCTGCCTATGTGGAAGGGCATGAGGAAGGACCAGGTGTTGGCTTCATTCCACTGCTTTTGGTCAAAATCATTGAACAGAATAATTTTTCCATTACGCAACGTCTCACTCCTTAGTGCCAGGTTCCGTGTACTCAAAGATCATCTTACCCCTAGCTCTCTGTGGATCCTAAGCTAAGGAGTCACTTTCTCAGTGTGTTTGGGGGGGCTATGGGGAAGGACAAGGGTGCAGCCAGTTCTCAGGCAGTAGTGTCATTTCAACTGTATTTTAATAAATAAAGCTTGCCTGAAGATCAGAGAATAGAACAGCTCCACTGGTCAGTCTTACAGACCAGGAAATGGTAACACACACCTTTAATCCCAGTAGCCCCATTAGTTGCCATAGAAACCAGATGGTTCATGTCTTTAATCTCAGCCCTAGAGAGGATTAGAAAACAGGAGGAGATAGCTCTCACTCACAGTCTCATTCTAAAATTCCTGGAGGCAGAATCATTATTTTTGGACTGAGGTTGAAGTAAGAGCCAGTGGCTGGCTGTTTTACTTTTCAGATCTTCAGGTTGAACCCCAGTTTCTCTCTCTGAGCTTTTATTAGTCGTGCTTTATATAGTGCCAACACGGGGCAACTACATCCCCATAAAAGCTGAGGGAGCTTGAGAAGGGATCCCAGACACAAAAGAACAGAGTTAAGCACGACTTTCTTAGTAGAAGCATTTTCTCAGGTGGACTCTGTTTTCTAGAAGAAAGCAGAGGCACAACTCCTTTAAGAGAGGCTTCCTGACTCAGCCTTAGTGGCAAAAACCTTGCAACTCTTTTAAGAGGCCCTGCCACAAAACACTTAAATGGTGTTTATGAGCAGCCAGCAACAGACTTCTTGATAGTGGCATGAACCTAAAAACTTCACATAGTTATAGTTAAAAAAAATGGCTCCCACCAGTACCTCTACCATCAAGCTAGACTCTCAGGAAGTCAAGAAGTGGGGAGGATCCAGCCACCTAACCTGCAACTTTAATCTTAGTCATGTCGCTTAAAGACTCACGTAGTCAGAAAAAGACAGAGATATACAGTAAAGATAGATTCAGAGGGGGAAAAAACCTCTAAATGGTTTACAGTGTATTTAAAAATATACATAGGCTTGGGAGAAAAAAAAGGAATAAAGTCCTTTAAAAAAAGAAATATAGTTGGGTGTGGTGACACACGCCTTTAATCCCAGAACTTGGGAGGTAGAAGCAGGCAGATCTCTGTAACTTAGAGGCTGGTCTAGTCTACAGAGTGAGAGCTAGGACATCCAATGATACACAGAGAAATGATCTTTCAAAAAACCCAAATTTTAAAAATAAAAATAAAAGAAATAGAGTAAAAACAAAAGAAGCCATGTAAAGATGAAAAATACAGAGAGTCTGGATACTGTATGTCATTGAATGGTTTGACTGCTAAGGAAGGAACAATAGCTGCTAAAAGACATTTGATAAATGCTGCTGGATTAATCCAACCTATATATTTTGAAGATGCCTTGACTTCAAAATTTAAGTCAAGTATATTACTTTGGGGAAGAGGTTTTGCTTTTGCTTCCACAGGAAATGAGAGGCTATGGATTGATTCTTGGTTAAGAAAAGTAAGGTTTGATATAGGAACACCCCATGAAAAATCTCCAGTAAGAACAGATGGCCCAGATGAGCCAACATTTCAGAGCACCTCTATTGCAGTTTCCTCCATGTTCTACATCCAGAACAGCCTCAAGACTGCTGGCTGAGATGATCCAACCTCACAGAATACTCCCATCAGGACTTGACCATAATCCTAAATTTTCTTTGTGTCCCCATAAGATTATTTGTGTCCC